>RJWJ010005199.1:0-70007 GCA_004363605.1 Indri indri | reverse complement strand
GAGCGCAGGGATCACTTTCTCCTGGGCGATGCACTGCAGGATCCGGGGGGCTCCGTAGAGTCCTCCCATGCAGGAGGCCAGGGATGAGATGTATAAGCCCAAAAGGAACAGGAAGCCCACCAGGGACACCTATGTGAGAGAGCGGCATTGTTATCCAAGGCCAGGACCTGTTGCTGCTCCTTTCCACACCCCCAGCACTGCGGCTAACCATACACTGAGTCCCCTAGAGTCAGTCTCTGGGATGTAGCTCCCCCATCCCCAGCCTCACCCCACTTCATGCCACTATTTCAGTTGTCTCCACCGTCACATCTTGTATGGGCTACATAGAGGTCCTCAAATTGAGCATGCACCAGGGTCACCTGCAGGGCTTGTTACAACACAGATTTCTGGGCCCATCCTCCAAGTTTCTGGTTCAGTAGTGTGGAGTAGGGGCCGAGAATTTGGATTTCCAACAGGTTCCCAGGTGATGTTGATGCTGATGGTCTGGGGACCACACTTGGAGAACCACTGGCCAACTACATTGCTAACTGGCCTTTTGCCTCTAAGCTCTCCCCACTCTGAATCACCCCTGAAGCCTCTGCCAGAGTGACCTCTCTAAACTCAAATGTGATCATAATGCCCCTTTGCAAACATACCAAAGGCTCCCCACTGCCCTGACATGCAAAGCCCTTCCTAGTCTGTGGCTTCTCTAGCCCCACACCTTGCACACTGTGAGTCTTTGATCAGCATGATTTCTCTGCCTGCTGGAACCCGCTGTCCACACCCCCTAATCTATTCATCATCTGTCTGTTAAACTCTTAATTGTGCTTCAGGACTCAGCACAAACCTCACCTCCTCCAATCACAGTGACCACAGTGGGCACACCATGACCTGACACCAGGATGGCACCTATCATGCTGTCTCCTCTACTAATTTGGAGGCTTCACTTAGGTAGGTCTCTGTCTTGTTCACCCTGGAATTGTTGGTGTCCAACATAGGAAGATAAATGCTAAAGGAATGAATGACATCCATGACCCGCATGGCCCACAGGCACCAGCAGACAGAACGAGAGAGGGGATAGCTGTACTCCTCGGTGTCAGCTGGCAGAAGATCTGTGCTGCTTGCCAGCAGCCATGTCCCCAGCTGTCAGTCATGAGTCTACCTCACAGCCCTGAGCCGGACCTCATCGGCACCCACAGGGGAGCCCCTCTGCTTTCTTGACTATGCGAGGTCCCCTCTCCATGCTGGTTTACTTTAAGCACCGTGGCCAGAGCAGGTGCTCATTTGTCTAATGAATCCAGATAGGTTAGATTTCATTTCCAACTTTGTCACTTACACCCTTCTCGATGCCTTGCCCCATTTTTTACTTCCATGCTTTGGCAATGCACCAGATCCGTGTCATCAAGCTGCACTGAACACAAGCCTCTGGCTACACCTCTCTCCTGGCTCATAAGTTATCACAGGAATAATTTGACTGATGAATCCTGCATCAGTCAGGGTTCTGGAGTGGAAAAATCTTTTTTTGTTAAAGAATGTATTTGTGGGACACTGGAGGTTCAAGAATCATCAGGAGGCTAAAAGGTCATGCTTGGAAAAGGGCAGGACCCAATCCTGGAGGCACACCCAGACTGTTCCACAGGAACAGCTTGGCCAGGTGCCACCAGCAACCCTGCTGCCCTGGGGATGAATTCTCTCCATCTCCTTATCTTTGCCTTATTCATTATAATTTGAGCAGCAATGGCCTAACTAGGTCATGTGCCCTACCAGGGCTACAAAGGGACAGGCAAGAGACGTCTGATCCACTGGGCTTCTGTAATACAAAGTGGGGGCACTCACTCCCTGCAGGACCATACATACGGTGGAATAGCCCCCAAACGGGCAGGGAAGTCAGAGACTTGATGGACAAGACCAAGGTCCACTACAGAGCCCACCTCGTCTTCCATCCAGTGTAGATTGCTTTTCCCTAAGTGCACTCTCTCACTCTTGTCCCCAGCGACTCTCCCCTATCTCTTTTCTTCAATGTCGCAGGTTTCTTGGGTTTGTCCTGTCCCCCACCCTTCACCTACTATTTTATTTCTACAAGAAATTAATGTCATTTAGTGTTTCCCATCACCCTGTGTGTTCTGATGTCATTTTGCTATTTTCTATCCTGCGGGATAGTTAATTATGCTCATGGCTGATCTAGCCAGTGCACGAAGAACTCCTTAAGGGTAGGTGTGTACCATGCCTCTCTGGCCCCCTCCCATGGCACCTGATGCAGGCTGGCAAGCAGAGCTCAGCAGCTGAATTAATGAAGCTTCGCGACTTCGCTGTGATCTGTGGCCTAGATGCCTTACAAAATTGTGGATAAACTGGTCTCATTATCAATCCTCGACCCATTCTGAGATGCGATCATTCATACATAACCTTTGCTCCTATCGTCTCTACCAAATGCATCCTATGTTGACTGGTTTTAAAAAAGTAAACTCTGTGATGAAATTTTATCAAAAGCTTTTTGAAAATTTAACTCAGTAGTTCTCCACTCTGGCTAAACGTAAGAACCACCCCAGAGATTCTGGTTTAATTAGTATGGAGTGGGACACAGATGTGGTAGATTTTTCCAGGTGATTCTAATGTGCGGCCAGTGGGGAGAACCACGGGGCATAATGCATTGTATTCACTGCATTTTCCCCTCAAAAAATCCTTTGGGAGAGTCAGGCATAATATCTCTTTGTAGAAAGCTTACTGCTTCTCACTCAAAAGGTTATATACGCCTGTGTTTAATTTTTTTTTTTTTTTTTTTTTTTCATTTAAAGCCTGTCCATTTTCTCAGAGTGCGAATGAGACTGCCCAGGCTGGCGTCCTTCTCTTGGTGTTGGATTGACCTCAGGAACTTGGTGAGTCTCTGGCACCATGAGTACATGGTATGGTGACCCCTGTCTTTGGCCAGCCTTCCCACAGACACGCCCTGGGATTCCTCCCGCGGGCTGCAGGTCGGATGGGCGATTGTCCAGCTATAAAGACGCGCCTATGTCCAGTTTGTCAATTGTGTTTAGAATGGCCTGCTCACTTACTGCTTTTTAAAAAACACTATTATTCAGTCTATTTTCTGAAAAATGTTAATATGTGAAATGTTGGTCCCCATGCCTGAATAAATTATGAATCGCCATTCCTTCTCTCGCCTGCCTAAATCCTCTCTCTCTTTCTGTGGGTCACCCATCCATCCATTTAGGAAGCATTGGCTGAGGACGGGTTATATTTCTGCATGGCGCTAGGCACCGGGCAAGGCTTCATCGATACAGCAGTAAACCATGCAGCTTTACCCCAGCCCTCACAGAACGTAAGCATTTTCTCGATTCATATCGGACTAAAAGCTTGCTAAACGTGCTGGTGGAAGAGGAAGCGAGGATTTACTTAAGCAGGTATGGGCCAACATTTTTTTTTAAGTGCCCTTCTGGTGTACACCTGTTTGAGCCATCACCAAAAGCCCTCTATCTTTCCAAAATACTGCATGGGGTATGAACTACTGTAATTTCCTTTTCAGTAACTACTGATGAAAATTAATTCCATCTCTCTGCTGTTAGTATCTTATCCCAGCTCCCATTTTGGGATTCAGTTACTGAGGGCCTACACCAATTCGCTGGCTGCTCTCTCTCTGAAAGGACTTGGTTTAAAGTCATTGGCAAGGGACCGGTTCTGCCTCATCTAATCCCTGTGGCCCCTTGACGTCGCTGAGGAGTACATCCTGAAACCCTCGCAACCCCAAATGTGTTGATAAGGCAATGTCTCTACAGCCCTTGGTTTTCTCCCATATCTATTTCCACAGACACACAAGTTTCCTAACACTCTCCCCATTCCACACATTAACCAACATCTCAACTTTCAGTCAAGTTTTACCTCTCACTTTAGAGCCATTTCCCATAAAGAGACCAAGTCTGCTTCCTTCCTGAGAGGCAACAACGTGTCCACTGGAAAGCAAAGGACGGCCAGGCTGGCCCGGCTACAGGTGCTGAGTGGCTGGCAGGGCCCACTCACCAGCTCCAAGCCCTGTCCCAACCCACCTTCCCATGCACAGCCGTGTCATGGACTTTCAAGGTCCCTTTTGAATACATAAAACCATGACTATTGAGTCCAGGGACGATTAGAGTTTAGTCTGTGGGACTCCCCACTTTTAACAAAGATGCTTTTGGGGGCATTTTTCCTACTTAGTTTGCCCTTATTTTGCTAGTTAGGAAGCCCTAGGGCTCCCAAGGAACTGGTCTTTTTAATCTGCAATAAACATCTGTTTTCCAGACGGTATACAAGTTTATTTTGAAACACTTATTTAATTTCGTCCCTACTAATACTGCTCTTGACACAATTCCTTTCTCTGTAACTGAATAATATTGGGATAGACTATTTCGGCTTTTCCTATTCAATTAAACATGTTGGATTTGTGGGTGGAAAATGTGTTCCTAAAATAAATGTCTCTATCTGTAAGGGTGCGCCCATAATGAGTGTGGAGGGGAATTAAAATTTAATTAGCACCTACTATGTGCCAGCTATTGTGCTTTCATAGATGACCTCAGAGCCATTGCAACATACAAGATTTTTAAGACAGCCTACCATTACTGAAAGCTGGGACAAAGTTCCCCAAGGGTAGGGATAAGAAGAAAGAAGACACTTCGTAGAGAAACTGTGGGTTGAGGAGCCAGATAATTAGAAACAGAGCAGAGAAGCTGCAGGAAAGGCGGAAAGTAACAGACTCACTGGGCAACTGCAGACAGCAGAGGGGAGATCGCTATCCTCGCAGAGAGCACCCGAGAGAAAGAGAGAAGCCACCGAGGAGCTCCCCGTGATGAGCAGCAAGGGGGTCTGTCGGAACGGCCCCATGGCAGTGTCCAGAGGCGAAGCGCAGGGCACACGGATGGACGGCAGAGGCCCGGGAAAGCTCACAGACAGGCTGGCTCAGAACCAGGCCATCGCCGAGACACGAAGCCGAGA
The DNA here is from genome assembly GCA_004363605.1 of Indri indri. Lineage (NCBI taxonomy): Eukaryota > Metazoa > Chordata > Mammalia > Primates > Indriidae > Indri > Indri indri. The sequence goes on along the minus strand of RJWJ010005199.1, from coordinate 65,066 downwards.
TGAATGCGTTATTAAAGCCACATCAGGGCGGTAGGTTGTGCCAGTGACCAGGTACAGAGACGCCGCACTGGCCCGTCCCGCCTCCCATGCTCCAGGTGCGGAAGCAGAAATATCTGTGGCCCAGCTCACCGCCCCAGCATGGTGCCCGCGACTGCCCGACTGCCGGCGAGTCAGTCCCAAGGAGGGATACCAGAGAGCAGGAAGGCAGAAAAGCTTTGGGGGGACATCCTGTGTGGTCCCCTTTGGGAATGAGCAGAACACCAAGGTGCTGCTATTTTAAAGCTGTTGTGGTTGGTTCACCTACTTACTGCCCAGCCCGTTTGTCACTGAGAACCAAGAGCAGCAGCTTTTCTTTCCTCGTGGTCTTTACAATTGCCTATTCCAGGAGATAGTCTCTTGCCCTCTCCAAAAACCAAATTTCTGGCTTTCATCCCAGTGAGCGCATAATTACACTCCCACGTATTACTGCGGGGCCTGGTATAGCAGGTGCCCCCAGTTGGCTAAGTGTTTGCCTACCTGTGTCACTGTCTGGGACAGGTGGCATTCCAAAGAAGGCTCCCCTCTGTTCATGTGTCTATTATTAGGTGTGGAATTTCCACCCACAAAGGCTCCACTGTGCTGTCTCTGGAGACGTTTTTCCCCTATCACTGTTCGTGGCCTTCCTTGGATAGGAGGCTGCCTCCCCCTGCCCCCAACCCCACAACCTTCCTCTGCAAAGCAAGGGAAGGAGAGGAGAGAGGTGCCCCAGCCACGGGATGATTTGCCTCAATCCATTGAGATCAGAGATCTCTAAAGGTTGAAAAGACCTCTGTGAAGGAAACCAGCAGACAGGAACCAGCTTCAGAAGCAGGCGGAGCTGGCGGCCAGGGGCAGGTTGCAGACAAGCAGCAAGCAGTCCCTGCTGCTCCCCGAGGCCCTCAATTCCTTTAAGGCAGCCAAGCTTTTCATCCCACACCTAGAGAAAAGGCCCCTGGGAGATGAAAGTCCAGACAGAAGCATGTATGTGGATATAAATGAGGGACACAGATTCCCCTCCCTGAGAGCAAACCTTGTCTGGGATCTCGGGCACTGGAAGGTGGGTATCTCTGCCACCACCTGAACTGCACCCCCTTTCCAAACCAGCTTTCACACCAAGGTCAAGACCCCTGAAAACAAATACCGCCTTTGCATGAATGTCTGCATGCCTTAAACAGAAACCTGTGCTAATGTGAAATCCCAGCCCAAATGTATCTCTCGAAATTCAATTCAGAGTTTCCTGCACCGGATTGCCCCAGGAATGGACCCTCTATGAAGATCGCAAAGCTTCCCACCAAGAGAAAAACGGTACTGGCTCCTAAAATGCAAGCAGCGATACTCAGGAGGGTGCAGTAAGAAAAACTCCCTAAGCAACTACGTTTCTCTGGAAAACCATGAGCATCTCAAGGTCCACTTTTTCTCCAGTAACGTAAGGGAAGGTAGGAGTTTTGGGGGATTTCCAGAAGAAAAGGCCTGGAAATCTTATTCATGTGGACTCTAGTGATGCCAAATAAATGTCCTTGATGTCTCAGGACCTCCAGTCTGCTGACTGAGGCTGTGGAACGCAAGGAATTCACTAATCTTCTCCTGGCAGGGTGCGGACTCGAGAAACAAGGATGCCGCAGCCAAATCAACTTGGAGTTGCTGAGATTCTCAGGAAAGCCAGAGGGGTCAGGTCTTCAGGGACAAGGCGGGCCGCCTGCCCCACCTCCCTCTCCCTGGGCCTCCCTGCCCGCTTCTCTGCCGGTCAGCCGCCTCCTCCATCTCGCTTCTTCTGAGCAGCACATCCTGCTTGTGGGGAAGGTGAAGCTATTGGCAAAAAACGAAGGGCTAGTTTAGCTGGGAATCTGGGGTGACCAGATTCTTCTGTTTCTGTCCTGATTTCTGACATGAAGAGACGTCAACATGCATTGATGTGCCTGCCTCTCTGGATATTGTCACAGGTTTCTAGGGATCCCTCAGCAGAACCTTTCCATCTTTCGGCCCCCCACCCCCAACCCCGCCACCCAGTCTTGGACTCAAGACTGTATGGATTCCAGACAGGACTGCGAGGGGAAGGTGGCCATTTGTTGATGGGAACAAATCAATGACCCCGGCAGACCGAGCCCTTGGGACAGTGCGGGACTCACTCACCTTTTCGGCTATCAGGAAGTCGTAACGAAGGGCCTCACGGGTGCAGATGGCGCCAAGCAGGAAGACGAAGACAATGTACAAAAACCACCTGCAAAACCCAAGAGCAGAGCAGAGCTGCCCCCATCCCCGCCTCACCCAAGCCCACCCGAGCCCTGCCCACTCACCCTTGGGTTTCCTCTGGGAACTGCCTCAATACTAAAAGAGAAAGGCCAGTCATGAAGCCTCCCCAGCTGGTGTGGGAGCCAGCTTTTTGCACTATTTCTCCTCTAGCATATTTCTTTAGAAAAAAAAAAGTATTGTTTTGTCTCTTTCTTATAGTAAAGAAAAAAACACACAGAGGGTGCTGGGCCTGAGGAAGTGGGAGGCCCAGCTGCCCCAGGAGGCCAGGATGCGGGCCAGGGTGGCTCTGCAGCCCCACACCCTGTCCTCTCCCAGCAGAAGGACAAGCTGACGGTCCCCAGGTCTCCAGGTCCTGCTGGTCTTTGGATCACAGGTAATAGAGAGAGAGCCAAGGCCCAAGAGACCTGTAACCCTGAACAAGTCACGGGATTCCTGCCATCTCCTCATTCCCACCTGGGCATGAGCAGATGGGCCAAAGGTTCCTCCCAGGAGCTCCCAGCTGTGGCCAGAAACAAGATGGGGTTCTCATACAGAACCCTCTTTTCTTTCCTTCCCAACACTCAACTCTATCTCTGTTGTCTTCATTTTCCCCCCAAAGCTATTGCCTTATATTGCACAAAATACCCTGGTGCCGCATGTCTGGCTGGTAGCAGCAGTGCCATTGCAATAAGCTGAGAGCAAATTCAGTGTTTGCAAAACAGATATATTAATATTTTTTAAATATCACGGAATAATACAGGCACTCTTAACTGCTCAAGTCATTGTCATGCCTATGATCTCATTGCCTCTTCACACCAACCCAATAAAGGTCAGAGAGACCTCTTCCCACGGTACGGAGAGAAAAACAGAAGATACTAAAAGGTCAGAAATAGACCCAAGGCTGCCTAGCCTGCTGGCGTGGGTAGGACAGTGTGAGCTAAAACCCGGCTGGCCCGATGGCCTTGGGGGAGGCTAGTGGGGAAAGAGAGCTGGTCTCTGAGCTTCACTGTGTGCCTTTAACACGGCCCTCCTCCACCGTCTAGGAAGCACGCATACTGTCATTATCCCCACGTTACAGAACAGGAAACAGAGGCTCGTAGAGCTAAGTAAATTCAGCTTCACCTTTATGCTCCCTCCAGTGATCCTGGAAACTCAATGGTTAAAAAAATCCCCAAGTTCAAAATGGGGGTGGGGGAGGAAAGGGGCGTGAGGCTGAGGAAGAAGGAAAGAAAGGGTTCAATCTGTGATCTGCCATAATGACACTCCTCCTGGGCAGCATTCCCAGGCAGGGCTATGAAAGGGCAATGTCTGAACCCACCAGACGTGGATTTTCCAGCCCACCGAGTGTTAAAAGGAGAATCAGAATATGAAATAGGTTGGTCACAGTCGGGGCACTCTCAGAACAAAAGAGGCAATCCCCTCTTGCCTGGGGTTTTTCTCTCCCACTCTCCGGCTCAGACTGATTGCCACGAGGGAACTTACGAGATGCCAACAGCTGCTAGGGAGCCCAGGGGGATGCTGGCGGCGGGCTCCCTGAGGTCGCCCCCCATGTTGAAGCCGGCCATGACTCCTGAAAAACACCCAGACGGGGTATGGGTTGACGCAGCGTACTGCACAGATCACCTCCCCCAGGGATGCCCCTTCCCCTCCTCAGGGCCCTCTCCTGGAAGCTATCCCACATCAAGCCCTCCCATCTGCAGCTCTGCAAACAGGCTGCTTTTCAATCTCCCCTGGCAACTAAGGAGGAGTCCCTGTGGCCCTGAAAGGGAGCTTTGTGGGTGGGGTGATGCTCAGGAGGAAAGCCCTTCCAGCTCCAGAAGCATCTTACCGCCCAGTGCAAAGGAACCAGGATGAGGATGGCATCTTGCAAGCCACACCAAGGTCCTGACGCAGTATGCTGAGCCCTGCCTTCCCAGCTGGGCCCTGCCCTGGAGAGGCTCAGCAGACTGGCTTGCCTCTGCTGCCTACCGAGTCCACCGGGCTTCAAGTGTCCTTGGGGTCAGGTACCATCCTCAAAGCTCCTGAGCTACAAAAGGGCTCTCAACAGTCTCTAAAAAACAATCCCGATGCTACCGACATTGAGCTTGTGCTCCTTTTCATCCTCACCTCTATTCCCCAAGAACATTAATGAAAATAAATCAATCCACAATGGGGAGGAACCAACCAGTGCTGGATGGTGAGGAGGAAAATGTTGCCCCTTCCCATACATACGAATGAACAAAGGCAACAAGACAACGTGTCCTGAACATGAAACGAGAGTCCAGCCCACACTGAGGGTCTAACAACTCAAGGTGATGGACTGACCTGGCTTCACAAAGTGGGTGCATCTCAAATGCAGCCTGAAAAGAGGGACTTGAATGGGCTGAGGGACAGGAATGGGTCAAACACCATCATTGAGGAACACTTACAACCTCTCAGGGCCTGTGTTAAGTGCTTTACGTGCATTTTTTATCTTGTTCAATTCTCACGACAACCATATCAGAAAAGTAGAATTATTTCCCCATTTTATACAAAAGTGCTCAAAGAGGTTAATTAAAACAGCCTAAGGTCACACAATAAGTGGCAAAGCTAGAATTCAACGCTGGTCGTTATGACTCTGAAAATTATGCTTTTAATGTTTATAATGCTTCGGGGAATCCAAGTGAAGTGGAGTGAAGTGAAAGTTTGGGGCCAGGAAGTTACCGTGGAGCTATCGCAAAGAGAACCCTGACTGTTGGACCAAGAATGGGGCCTGCTTATACTTTCGCCCAGCAATTCCACTACTAGAATTTTACCCCAAGTAAATAGCCAAGGATATGAGCAAAGATTTAGCCCAAAATTTTTATAAATGCTTGTTTATAGTAGTGAAAATTAGAAACAACCTAATGTCTAAAAATAGGGGATTGGCTAAATAAGTGATGATGTATCTTTCAATAAATACAAAGTCTCAGAATATTGTCAGGGATATGTTGTGACATAGGAAGATATTTACAAGCTATTGTTTAGTTTTAAGAGGCATATTAGAAAACAGGATAGATGGTATGATCCTATCGTAAAAAAAGATAGATGTGTAGAAAAAGGAGCTAGAACATGTTTTAAAACATTAACAATGTTATTTCTGGGTGATAGAAAAACAGATTGTTTTTTATTTGATTATTTATATTTTCTCAATTTTCTACAATGATCATTTTGAAACGTGGGAAAACTAATTTTTAAACAGTTTTTTGTTTAAAATGGCATGTTATGCAATTTTCTTTCCTCTCATTCCCTTTCTCCCAAAGATCCTACTAAAAGGGTAGTAAAGGGTGAAAATGAATAAATGACTATATGCAAAGAAAATTGGAGAGGGGGCCCTGAGTAGAGGAAAGGTTTCCACAAATGTCTGGAATATAGAAAATGGAGAAAATGACACGGAGTGAAAGGGAAGGAAAGAAAGCTTTGGGATGCTTCTCTGGAGGATTCGAACACCCCGCCTGGGGAGCCCAGGGCTGTTAGTGTGACGTCTGCACCCCAGATGAAGCCTGCTCGAGAATCAGCTGCACTCACAACGCTTCCCGTGAAGGAAGGGCCGCAGGAGGGAAACAGATTTCAATACACTACATCAGGGATACCCACGCCAGCTACCAAGGATCACCAGATGTGTGATGAAAATCAGCAACGAGTGAACAAACACATGCGTAAATAGAAATGAAACAACCTGGGCTAGAAGAAACATATAAATTGAGATACAGAAGAGAATTCTGAAGAAAGCACTTATCAATAGCTCCAGATACACCCAAGAAGAATATTCTATCTAGAAAACAAGATGCTATGAAAAAAAAATTCCAACAACAAGAAAGAACTTTTGGAAATTAAAAATATAACCACTAAAATTAAAAATGCAATAGATCTGAAAGATAAAGGTAAGTAAATATCCCAGTATTTAGAACAGAAAAATTAAGAGGTAGAAAATTTGAGTGAAATAGAGGAGAAATATTGGAGTTAAAACAACCAACAGGAGACCCAGAAACAGAGAACAGAAAAAATAAAAGAAAATAATCAGATAGATAACAGAAAGAAATTTTCCCAAACTGAAGACACAAGTTTTCAGGTTGAAATATCCCACCAAGTAACCAGCACAAAAAATGAAGAAAAAAAAAAAATCCATACCTAAATGTATCATTGTGCAATTTCAGGAGAAATCCTAAATGCTTCCAAGAATTAAAACCAAGCACTTACTAAGGAATAAAAATTAGATGGGCATCAGACTTCGCATCAGCAACACTGACTGCTAGAAAATGATAGAGCATTGACTTAAAAATTCTGAGGGAACATTATTTTGAAGCTGGAATTTTAACCAGATTACCAATTAAGTGAAAGTATAGTTAAACAGGCAAGAGCTCTGAAAATTTAGTGTCTTTCTGAGGACGATACTAAAGTATGTACTCCAACAAAATGAGGGTATAAACCAAGAAGGAAGAAAACATGAGATTCAGAAATCAGTGGTGATAACTCAGGAATGAAGCGAAGTCCCAGAATAACAGTTGTGCAGCAGAGAAACCACCAGGGGTTAAAGCAGAAAAATAGAGGCCCCAAGTGGGACACGTCTGGATAGGAAATTGTTTCAACACAATGGACAGTATAATTAACAAACTATTTAATATATGATTTTAAGAATATGCCGACTGCACATTTTGGCAGCAATGACAAAAAGAAACATTATTGAAATCCCAGGAAAAGTGAACAAGAAAGTTAAGGTCTTAATATGAAGCAAACTATTTAAAGGTGACACGATTTTAAACAACTAATAAAATGTAAGAATAATTAACACATTTGACCATGATATTAGGAACATTCTCTCCTAAATGGCACAAAGACCGTATCAGAATCACGGGGAAGGAAATGGAGTTCTAGCCCACTACTTTGCTAGTCGGTGAACAACAGTGATGTAGTCATAATAGTGTAGATGTTTATTGTTTTTTAACTTCTAAAATTGACTTATAGGCAAAGCACCAGGACATGACTATAGTTACAAACAGAATACGAATATTATCTATCTTGGCAATGTAACAGTAAGGCTTTAGCTAACTGATATTAGAGGAAAGAGAAGGAGAGGAAAGAGAAAAGGCACTAATATTTTCATCATTGTAATGTGCAAAATAAAAATATAAGTCCCATGATTTTCCACTCAGGCCTGGCTTGAGTGTTATAAGCTTCAATTAGTTTAATAAGAAAATTTGAAAGGAGATTCAGGCAACTCCTTTTGAGCTGCTCATTAAATTTGTTAGGTAGATAAGGAAAAGACTAGCAAATATTTATATACCAGTTAATAAATTTTAAGTTAATTCTATACTTATTCTGTTTCTCGTCATCATAAAGTTGTTTCTAAATGTTTGATAAGAAAAGCAAAGGATTTTCAAATAATATGGAGCAGTCTGTCTTCATAGTTTCAAAGACGGTTGACTTGTAACCTTAAGACAAAAAATGTTTTTAATAGGTGAGTGTGTGTGTGAGAGAGAGAGAAACCGTTTGTTTGCTTATAAACTACATTATTCGTGGGATTTTGCCCACTCACCTGCTAATAATCAACTTGCTATAGCTTTCCTGATAATGCTCTAAAAACTCGAATAGGAAAGGATTACGTAGATTCCCTTAAAATTTGGACAATAACTAAAGCATTCCTTATAAAAATAAAGATATACATAAAATAAATGTGTATTTAATACATTAATCTTAAAACATAACACAGAATCTCAATTTCCCACGCCAACAGTAAGGAGTGAAGGGATGTAGCCTATGGTTGATAAAATAACAGAGATTTAAGTATATTATTTTAAGTTATCAGGGTAATCATCAAAATAACTAAAAATAAAAACGTAACTGTCAAAAACTGGGCAGAGGTTGGGGGAGCACTAAGTAAGCTAAGTTCTATTTCCTAGCGTGGAGCAGGCAGATAATGTCTGACTTTGATTAATCCGACTATAGGTACAGCATGTTGCTTGGTGATACACAGTCAGCTCCCAGCGTACTAAAAGTGATTACGAGTGGTTGCCCCTGTGGAGGGTATTTGGGGTAGTGAAGGTGGAGCAGGAGACTATTGCTTTGTATTTCAAGCTCCTCTGCACCATTTTATTTATTTATTTAGTTAGTTAGTTAGTTATTTTTTGGAGACAGAGTCTTGCTGTGTCACCTGGGCTAGAGTGCCGTGGCATCAGCCTAGCTCACTGCAACCTCAAACTTCTGGGCTCAAGCAATCCTACTGCCTCAGCCTCCCGAATAGCTGGGACTACAGCCGCGCACCACCATGCCTGGCTGATTTTTTCTATTCTTAGTAGACATGGGGTCTTGCTCTTGCTCAGATTGGTCTCAAACTTCCAACCTCAGCGATCCTCCCGCTTTGGCTTCCCAGAGTGTGTTTTATTTTTCGATCATTTACAGGTCTTACCTGGCTGCAAAATAGGAATGCCCAGGGCCCACCTTACCCTCCCCAGTGCCCCTGGGATCAGGCTCTGTTGCCGCAGTTCTCTTCAAGGGCTGGGCACCACTGCCTGCTGCCAGAACAATCCAATGCCAAGGGCATCCCTGGCTGTGTCTTCATGTTTATCAGACTCCAGCTCCGTCCACTAACGCCACCCCTTCCTGACCTCTCAAATTCTGACCCTCTGCCAAGGTTCCCACCTGTCACCAGGCTTCCTGGGTGCTGAGCCTCACCTGCTGGGACACACGCCTCCCATCCTCTGCAAGGGCCTGAGTACGCCCCCCAGCCCCTGGCAATAGTGTGCCTATGCATTCAGCTTTGGGAGATTACATACTGCTCTTTATGCCTCGCCATTTTAGTATCTCCTACAGTTTGTCGTGTCGTTTGCATGCCTTCCTTCAGATCACTTACAAAACTTGATGCGTGAGGACCCTTAAGAACCCCACGGCTATATATGCTTCCGTGGAGGAAAGTGACTGATTCATCCTAATTGTGTCCTGTTTCCAAACAGTTTCTATATACACAACAAATGTCCTTTCCTCCCCGACATTCTTTGCACAGGTCCCGTGTACCTGTGCACACTGGCCTGGGCTGCAGTACACTGGGATCCTGCTCAGCGGGAGGAGAAAGCACTGATCCCAACACAGGCCACGCTCAGGAATGAGCCAGACCCAGACACGGCCACGCAGGGACAAAGCGGAGAAGCCAGAAGGTACCGTCAGTGTCATGGACACCAAGGGCCAGAGACAAGGAGACGGAGGCAACCTGTACTCCAGACAGGAAGCCTCGTGGGTGATTCCTGTGGGCGGTGTGGACGACTGTGGCTCCGATGGCAAAGCGCACACTTGTTACATGGGCTTGCGTCGTGACTGTCACTTCCAGAGTTTTACCCTTATGTTACCACACGATTCTTAGGCAGATGTTCTCTAGTTCTGGTGAATTATAAACGACTTGCTTGCCAGTTAGGCCTAGAAAAATCATTTTGGTTTATTATATTTTCACCCATCCTTGTCAAGTGTTATAGAGATTCCCTAGTTTGCTTTCTTTCTCCTTTCAGTGCAATTTTAAAATATTATCATTAATGTTAGAGTTAGATTTAGGGCTGGTACAGTAGAACAGATATTATTTCCTAGGGCATCAGTGTTCAGATGTTTTACAAATATTACATTAAAAAAAAGATTCACACTTGAAGAAAGGTTGGGAAAATCTTAATCAGAAAGCTTTTTACTGCTGGACTTCCCAGTTCCTGCAATGTGCCAACATTCACTGTCCAGCTCTAGGAAGAGAAATACAGCATACGGTGTTTCCCAAAACTTTTTGGACATTGAACACTTTTTTTTTTTTTTAAAGAAACACTTTGTTCATTATCGCAGTTCCAGAGAGCACAGTTTGGGAAACACTAAGTATCCATTTTGCAATTACCATTTGGTGTTTACACATTTCTTGGCAGGCTTCCAGCAATTGTTTGCGATGGCCATTTAGAATCGGCGATTCTTAAAGCTGGAAGGTGTCCTAGAGATCATCTAATCTACTCCAACTTTTATTTTGCAGATGAGGAAACTGAGACCTACAGAGGGGAAGCAATTTTGCTCAAGTTCTCAAGCTAATTGCTAACAGAGCCAGCGCTAATCCTCAAGTTTCCTGATTCCCAGTCGGTGTTCTTTCCACTGCATCAGGCAGCCTCTTCCTCTTCATTTCTTTCTAACACCCATGCTTTTCTCGGATCTCCCTTTCTGAAGCAGAGTAATTGCAGGATTAATTTGGGGTCACATCCCCCACAAGAAGGCCGAACTTACCAGTTATAACCGGCACCACGCGTGGGTTTACACACAGGTACTTGCATCATCAATTCCACATCACTAGTCTGTGCCTGGCTGATGGCATTTCCCCTCCTTGTGGCTTTAAACTGCCAGTTCCAGGAAGCAGTTAACCACCTTACCCAAAAGCACATTTTCTCCCTGTATCAGGATGATGATCTGGTCTGCACATTGTTACCATGTGACTTAGGTAAACAGCTTCCTTAATATGGTGAAAGCCTCCTGGCTCGGTCTTCCGCCCCAGTCCTAAAGCCGTCAGGCATATGTTTATCGTCTCAGCTTTCATATGTGAGAATAAGGGTATGGGCCGCCCTTGACCAGCTCAGGTTTAGGAGGCTGCACCTCCCACGCCATCCTTAGCCTCTTGGGCACTGGCGTTATAGCTACAGTTTGGGTGGATGGCACCAGGTAAACAGGGGGTTTGGGGTTAGCACCCTGGTTCCGAAGTCTGGTCTGACAATAGACATGAGCTCCGGGAGAGGAACCAATCCCGTATAGGTCTCGGGAATGCGTCCTTGGCAGACTGGGCAACACAGCCAGATCCTGTCTCTATACAAAATAGAAAAATTAGCTGGGCTTGGTGGCTCATGCCTGTAGTCCCAGCTGCTCAAGAGGCTGAGGCGGGAGGATTGCTTGAGCCCAGGAGTTCAAGACTAGCCTGGACAATACAGAGAGACGCCATCCCTATAAAAAAAAGATTTTTTTTAAATCGGCTGGATGTAGTGGCTTGTGTCTGTAGTCCCAGCTATTCGAGAAGCTGACGCAGGAGGATCACTTGAGCCCAGGAGTTCAAGACTGCAGTGAGCTATGATTGAGCCACTGCACTCTAGCCTGGGCAATAGAGTGAGACCCTATCTCAAAAAATTAAAAAAAAAAAAAAGTCCTTGGCTAAAGTAACCTGTATAAATTCAGTTGACCACTTACCACCATCTGCAAGACAGCAGGCCATCTCCTTTCTGTCTGTGCCCCCAAATCAACATGGCACACATAGATCCAAGTTTGTACTTACTGCCAGTGGTCACAAACCTACTTCTCACCCCAATTTTCTCTTTGGTTCCTGAAAAATGAGGATTCGTAAGAAAAAACCCGACAGTTTTTCTAGGCTTTTCTGGTCCCTGTTATTTCATTAAAGGACTAGTTACTCTTTCTCAAGGAACTTCTAAGCTTTCTCCTGGGAACTTTTCAATCCAAATCTGTGTCCTTAGAAATTCTTCCATTTTCTTTTTCCATTTGTAGCTTGATCATTTCTCTGCTGCCTATTTTCTTTTTTTAAGTTCATACATTTATTTTTTTTCCTCTTTTATTAGGTAGACTACACATGCACTAAAGTGCCCAAGTCTTATCTGCTGCCTTCTTTTGGCTGAAAAAAATGAATCTATTACTGTTTGGAGGCAGTGTGGCTTTGAGCCTTGGTTTTCTCATCCATGAATGGGGATGATGCTGTTTACTTCACAGGGCTGTGGTGAAGTCAGAATAAACACTTATAAGGCACCCAGCATAGTGCCAAATAAATGCCCACCCAGGAAAGATGGGCTCCACCCCTTAGTCAGAAATTCCTTGGGTTCCTAAAGACTGGTCTGCTTTTCCCGACCTTCCTCCCGGTTTCCAGACCCCTCCTTCCCACACCTGGCTTATTGGTTTGTTTGTCTAACTGTTCCCGCAGAAATCTTTCATCTCCTCTTGGAGGCAGAACTTGTGAGTCCCCTAACCTCTCAATGTTTTAGAGATTCTGCTGGGACAGACAGTGTCAAATAATGGGACTTTCAAATGCCAGCCCTCAAGCAAGATTTGTTGCCTTCTGGGTGGGGGGCAGCTCTGGACATGGTGTCCTCACTCCAGCATCCTAAGTATGAGGGGAGCAATGGGTTCACCACTTACTGTCTGGGTGATGCTGGGGAAATAATCTCTGTGTCTTTGTTTCTTCCTCTGCAAAACAGGTAAGTAATAAAACCCATGGAAGGACTCAGGTTCTATGGGGCCCGGAACTTTTTACAGACACAAAATTATGAATGTGAAATTAGGAACAGGGCTTTGGAAAGAGCTCACGCAAGCGAGGGACCTTGAAGCCTAGGGCTGCACTAGCTCCATGGCAGAGCTGTGTCTGAAGGCACCAGTGAGGCTGTGGATACAATTCAATGGAAGAGGATATGTGAAGTGCTCAGCACAGTGCCAGACGCAATAGGCTACTGTAATGATAATAATGATTACAGATGTTTATAATAATTTTGATAAAATTTTAAGTTAATTCTATAAATAAAGTTACAAAAATAAATGTGTATAATAATGATAAAGCTTCCTTCTTTTCTCCCGTGCCTGCTCACGAGTCCATCAGAATGAAGTGGGCAGCCCTGTCTTCAGGCTGTCCTTACTTGGGGCCTCTATTCCTTAAGTCTGGGGACCCCCTTCTGGTCCACGAGGTCCTTGTTCACTCACCCACAAGACACAACTTGTGAGGGGACCCAGGGGATGGCTTGGGAGGGGAGGAAGGGGGAAGCTGGGCAGAGGGAGGGGAATGACCCCAGGACATCCTGATCCAGGCACCCGGGGCTGAGGGGCCAGGAGACAGCCAGCCAGTCTGAGGGGCCCAGCAGACTCCCAGAGCTTCCCAAGGTCTGCATGTGAGTGGGGAGGAGAAGTCAGGCCCAGGAAGGTCAAAGGGCATCACAGAAATAGCAGGGTCCCAGACAAGGAAGGTGACTATGGACATTCTGGTAAAGGCTGTTGGTTTCCCACCACATTTTTATGCTGGGTGTGGTCAACCACAGGCCCATGTGCTGACTATGGCCAAAGAGGCCCTTATCCCTTCCAGTAAGAGTTTGGAATTTGAGGACAAGGGTCATATGACTTCTCATGACTGATATTATTCTCAGTGAATTTCCATTTCCTAGTTCTCCATGAACTGCACTCCTGGATCCCTGGAGTGGCTGCACTTGCACGGGTGTGTGTGTGTGTGTGTGTGCGTGTGCGTGTGTGTGTGTGTGTGTGTGTGTGTGCGTGCGTGCGTGTGTGTGTGCGCGTGCGTGCGTGCGTGTGTGTGTGTGTGTGTGTGTGTGTGTGTGAAAACCCTGTAGGGAGAGAGGCTTGTTTTTCAGGGAAAGTTTGGTGGCGTAGCTTGGAGAAGGAAAGCGCTTTAAGAAACAAGGCAAGTGCAGGATCTACTCCAAGCCCCCCCCGCCCCCAACCCCTGCAGCCACCACCACAGGGTGTGGTAGAGGGGGTGAGCGAGGGGGCAGGAGGACCGCTTCCTAAATCCAGAGCCACCACCGAAATCAAATCTCCAGCTGCTCTTCCCAGGAAGCCGCCTGGCCTTGGGATAAAATATCTGAAGTAACTTAAATGATATATCTCTGATGAGAGGTTGGGGGCTGGGGGACAGAAGTGTTTGTTCTTCAGAACTCTCCCCCCGCCACAGCCTGGAGGTTCTCTTGTTCCAGAAGAGGATGGTGTTGGAGGGAGCCCCAGCCATGACTCACTCAGAGCTAATCCTTGGCAAATCTATCGCCATGGAAACTGCCAATCATCCATGCTTTTCATAGCTTAACGGAACATCTGCCAGGAGAGAGCGAGTAACACCGATCACTCATCCTGCCTACCGTGTTTACACTTGGCCCCGGTAAACAGAGAGAGAACGGGGGAGGGCGACCTCCGCAGCGGGATGGCGGCCCAACTCCGGTGACCTTCGTCAACTCTGTGCCCCTCCTTCCCCACTTGGTAAAATAAAGGGTGAGGTCAGTGATTCTTAACCTTGGTTGGCCCCGGGAGAGTGGGAGGGACAGGAAAGCATGTCCCAAGGCGGGGGGGGGGGGGGGGGGGGGGGGGGGGGGGTAGAGAAGCCTGTGTAGTTACAGTCTACTCAATATCAGAATTTTATATTTGGAATATTACAAAATATTAATAATATGTTCCTAATTGAAACCACAGAAAATAAATTTTGATTAATATTCTTAGGTAGCTCTGTCTTTCTCAAAGGAAGGACGAAGACACCCTCCCCATCCGATCCAGATTTCCCAGTGTCTGTGAGGTTTTTAGTATGATTATCAAAAAGGAACGCAGGTTAAAAAGACAAAAAGTTGAGAGGGGCTGGACTAGCCGATCTCAAATATTAATGCAGCTCACACTCCGGGCTACTGGTTGGCATCTTCAAGCCTCAGGCCGCAGTGAATTCCTGTCCGGAGGGAGAAGAACCAGAGGGGGAGGCTCACCGCCCCCTGCCCCCAGCGCAGGCTGGGCATGCCCTCTCTCGGGGCCCAGAGGGGCAAAGGAGGAAAGCCATGGGGGCGGCGTGGAGGGGGACCTCAGGCCATGCTACTGAGACAACGTCCTGTGTGCCTGAGGACGCCTGCGACAACTCCCTGTGGAGTGCCACCAGCCGAGGGGGCCCACAGCCCCTGGCTCAGGTGTAACCGCTAACCTGGCACCTCGGCCCAGGGTTCTCACCTGGTGGGGACTCGCTGCCAGGCCCCAGGGAACACTGGGACAGAAAGCCTCTTGAACTTGTGTTCCATTTTGGTGTGGGAGGGAGGAGAGAGAGGAGCCGGAAAACATTTTCAGATGTTAACTTTTTTTTATTCCCTTTATTTTTCCCCTTTCCTTCTCTGTCCATTCAAGAGGAAGCTGACCTATATTCTACTGCCTTGGGGGAGATATGTGGCAGAGGAAGCAGACTGGTCTGCACACTCTCTTGGCTTCTGTTTCTCAAAAGCCAAGGAGGTTAGGCGATTTGGGAGGATCAGGGAAACAGAGCAGCTGCCAAGTGGGGAAAGCAAAGGCGACAAGAACAGAGACTGCCACACAGTTTGTGGTGCCCTGCACAAATAAAAATACACGGTCCCTTGTGCAAAAGGATTTTAGCAAAAGCAAAGCATTAAAACAAGCATGGGGCTCTTCTCAGCACGGGGCCCAGGATGAATGCATGGGTCACACTCCCGGGAAGCTGGTCCTAGACAGGAGTGTCCTCTATATTTGAACAGAAGATTGGCCCTGGAGTTGGGGGTGGCGAGGGAGTGGCTGCCCACAGGTTCTGAAGCAATGGGGACCTGAGACCCACCTGGTCCCTGGGGGTGCTGGCGGGGATCCAGAAGACCCCGGGAAGGAAGGTCTGGGAGGTACATAGACCCGAAGCATAGGGCTCCCAAGCTCAGCAGATTTCTGGTCCCCTAAAGTGGCTCAGAGGCAGCACAAACCTGAAGGGCCCTGCAGACAGGACACTGATGAGGAACTGCCGGAGCCCTAACTTGGTACCATGTAAGCCCCTGAGGGCCTGGGACTAGTGCACAGCGTGGCAGGACCAGGCGGAGGCACCCTGAATGATTTATATTAGTTTTCAGTCATCCTGGCAGAACAAAGGCTTACAGTCAGAGACTGATGCTCCTTTCATTTTACAAAAATGAAGGAGGTGTGCTATGTCTGGCAAATCTGGATTTGTGGGCCTGGATTCTACCTGCCACGACCGAGCCCCAGTTCTGGCTCATTGTCACAGCCGAGCCTCACGGCCGGTCAGGCAGAAGGCTGCAGTGATCCCAGCGAGAGATGAAGCTTGGACCAGAGGGGTCAGGCGGTGGAGACGAAGAGGAGTAGAGAGAATGCAGTGATATTTAGGCGGTAAAATCGACAGGACTTGGAGGGTACGGGAAGAAAGAGGGAGGCATCGTGAATAACCCCCAGCACGGCACGAGCAATTGCCCGGGCGGAGGTGCCGTTCTCTGAGACCAGGAAGGAGGCGAACCAGTTGAGGGCTGGGGAGATGGTTTGGTTCTGAGCTTGCTGGGTCTGAGATACCCATGAGAAGACAACTCGCAGGCAACTGAAGGTAAGATCTGGGAGGAGAAGTCTGGGCTGGAGCTATGCTGTGGGAGGCGTCAGCTTTGAACAGTGGAGATGGAGGAGGTTCCAAGGAAGACGACAGAGAAAGAAGAGACGAGGGCCTCGGAACAGGCTGAAGAACCCCAACGCTGGGGGCAGGTGGGAGAGGAAGCACCCACAAAGGCGACCTGAGGGCAGGAGGGAGATGACGAGCCCACTGCATCGCGGAAGGCACGAGAAAAGAAAGAGGAAGTGGGTCGCGGCCGAGAGGTCACATAAAGGGAGAAACTAAAAATGCCCACTGCATTTAGTAACGAGGAAGTCACTGGTGACCTTAGAAAGAACCATGTCATTGAAGAGACAGGCCTGGGGTTGCGGAAGGAGAGCGGAGTCGAGCAGGGAGCCGCGTCACGTTGCTGTGAGGAGGGGAGGAAAGGCCGCTGCTACCGCGAGAATGGGACCGAGGGAAGCCGATTAAAGATGATTAAAGTTGTTAATTTTTTCCATTTCAACAGCTTTACTGAGGTATAACTAACTAAGCTGCGTAAATTTAAAGTGTAACCACCTGAACAGCTTTGGCATATGAACGTACCCGGGAAACCATCGCCATGAACAGGAATCTATTTTTCATCCCCCAAATTTCCTCCTGTCCCTTAGAAATCCCTCCCTCCTGCTCCCCGGCCCCCGTTCCCAGGCATCCACTGACCTGCTTTCTGTCACTTTAGCTTGCATTTTCTAGAGTTTTGTATAAACGCTGTTTTATATCATTTTTTAAAGGTACTCTTTTTCCATCTGACTTCTTTCGCTCAGCATAATTACTTTGAGACGCATCTATATTGTTGCGTGTATCAATAGTTCATTCCTTTTTATTGCCGAGTAGCTCTCTACGGTACGGCTGTACCGTGATTTGCTTATCCACTCACCGGCTGATGAGCATTTGAGCCGTTTCCAGTTTGAGAAAATTAAGCTGCCTTGAACTTTCATGCACAAGCCTTCCTATGAATACACGCCTTTGACCTCTACAGTAGAGAACTAGGAATGGAATGGCTGGGTGCGTGTCTGATTTTTAAGAAACTGTCAAACTTTTGTCCAAAGCGGTCGCACTATCTATGTTCCCACCAGCAGTGTATGAGAGTTACGGTGTCTCCACATCCTTGCCAACATTCATGTGGACAATCTTCTTAATCTTAGACATTGTCGTAGCTTCTCCTTTTTCTACCCCTGTCCTATCTGGGGAGAGGATAATGAGTAGGGAAATGGCCATGCGTAGGAAGGTAGAGGGAAAGGGGAGGGACACAGGGGACAACAGCAGACACGCTCCAGGCCATCGACACTACCTTGAGCCAGAGTGAGGTGCTTTTCTGAGTGTGTGCCCTGGGGACAAGCCCAGGCCCTAGCAGACTGAGCTATTTCCTGTGGATCAGCTGGTGATCATGTCAGCTCACTGCCTCCCGGGCCAGGGACCTAAGCATGAGGCGAGAGTTCTACAGGCCCTCGGCTTTGGAAGGCTCCTCCACGGCCACTGCAGGGCGGGAAAGTGGGGAAGGGTGGGGTAAGGAGATTCACTCATTGCCTGTGGGATCCTGGTCTGGCCCACACCCAACACAGCAAGAAAAGAAGACATGACAGCATTTCTCCCTGGCGTAGGGGTAGGGGGAGTTTCTAGACCAAGTATGCGCTCGTTCCAGGTGTGAAGAGAGCAGCTCGTCCTGCTGGGAATCCATCCTGTTCAGCACTAAGAGAAATATGTCCCCTCTACGAACCAGGCCAAGAGGTGCCAGTGTGTAAGTATAAGGAGGATCAAGAAATCTAAGAGGATTAAATCATGTTGGGGGCCTTCAGGAGTTATGAACAAGTAAACTCTCTGTTAAAATAATAGATTTTTAGTCAAAACTAAGCCCATCTCTAAAGTCAGATATACATGCTGAGAGCACATGCAGGCCAATTATGATGCTGAATTTTGAGAACCGAGCATTTATACACCTAATTTGAGAGTGAAAAAGAACTCAGATTACAATACCTGTAGCTGCTGGGAAGAAAACCCCAAAGACAGTGAAAAAAGACTCCCCAGGGCTGTAATCTGGCAGAGTGTTGTTCTGTAGCAGTTCTGGTGAATATCCAACAAAACCATGCTCTGAAATAATACAAAGGAGAGAAAAATGAACCAAGTGGAACAGTGGTTACCTCCGGGAAGGGGAGGACTTTCATTTCCTGCTTTATAGACTTCCATATAGCTGAAATATTTTTCAACAAGCATGTATTTATGTGTTTGCTTTTCATTAAAAAGAAATTCATTGATATTTGCAAGTTACTTCCCACGTCAGAAACTTTCCATGGGTCCCTAGCAGCTACAGAATCAAGTCTGAACTCCTTAAGATGAGTATCAAAGCCCTCCACAACCTGGCAACGGCCCGCCCTTTCCTGTTCCTCCTTCGCCTTTTCCTCCCCGCAACAGCCACTCTTCCCAAGCACACCACTCACACCCATCCCTGTGCCTTCACTCAGGCAAGTGACCCGACCTTCCAGACCCTTCTCCCACATCTCTAAGCATCCACGGTGTGCTAACTCTGCAAGCGCAGCTCAAATGCTGCTCCCCTTGGGCTTTCCGCCCACTCCCTAACCAGGATCTACTGCTCCCTCCTAGCCGCTCCTGGCACTATGGCTGGCCACAGCAGGTCTTTCTCCGACTGCACTCTCTGAGGCAAGAACTCCAGTCTTCCACATCTCTGTCCCCCAGAGCCACGCGCTGCACCTGGTGCACAGTAGGTAGGTTGCGAATATGGGTCACACTGAAAAGGAGCCTCCTCTTAGATCTCTCAGCTTGTGGGCACATCTCGTATCCATGCTTTCAATTTGGCTTGTTCACAGACTGCAGCAGGAACGTCTCAGATCTGATCTCTTCAAAGCTTTTTAAACATTTCTGTACATTGACTTGAACAACGTTTTTCAAGTGGTTTCAATCCTACAGGCTCCGCGTTTCTTTGTCAAAGGAGGTCACTTTGAACAGCGTCCATGAATGCGCTGGTGGGCTGTGGGGTTTTAAGACATAAGTCAAGTGTTCTTGGGCTCAGGAACACCCAAGACATTCAGCCTCTGCTTCTGAATCTCACCTCTGGGAGTGAGCTGGTTTGTTCCTATTGACTATAGAGCCCAAGAGAAGCCAATCCCTGCTCCCTCTTCCTGAAGCCCCGTGGGATGGGTGTTCAGCCACCACTCCACGGCCAACCCGAACATCAAGGTGACAGAATCTCCATCAAGCCTCGTCCTCCGTGCTCAGGCTTAGTCACAGCCCAAGCTTCCAGCCGCAAAAGAGAGCTCCTGCCACGCTGATGGGTCCAATGAGGTCGCTCGCGCTTCTCTAAGCTTCCAAGATTCATAACTTCATAGGAAAAATATTTTTCAAAAAAAAAATAAAAGGAAAGCTCAGTGAAGCACAAGGGACCCTTGAGAGTCCAGACAGAACTTAAATCATTATCAATTGCTTTCTTTTGCCTGAACACGAGATTTTTTCCGGCATATTAAATCCCAAGTACTGCACAACATTTCTGAATGGTTTGGCACCTTTGTAGCTGGTCCTCCCCTCATTAACAAAAAAGCAATAATAGCTAAGTTAACTTTAGCTTATCCGCTGGCTGACCCCACCGGCGAGTCTTTCTGAGGAGAAACCCAGCCCAGCCTGCCTTGGAACTGAACCCAGCCAAGCTGGAAGGATGCACAGGTCGGACGGCACATCTGAGCAGAGGGCTGTGCATGCGGGGCAGGCCGGCCACGCAACACATAAACGCTTTGTCAGGTGCGTTCATCTCAACAGTCCCAAAGGTGGCCCTGACACAGGGAGCATGTGGTCACCAGGCCTGAAAGGCTTTGCTTTGATCAGCCTGAAGGTTCAGAGGGATTTCAGGCCCTGTAGACAAGTCACTGGGAAGCCTTTTCTCTACCTCCTTCCCCTCATCAAGGCTTCGCAAATAGTTACTTGGCTCCCAAGTGGGGCTGGGGAAGAGGCCTGCCTCAGTCGCCCTCTCTCACAGGGCCAGTGAGAAAGGCAGCCCTGACACGCTCACAAGCACACTGTCACTCACACGCTCATGCTACTGCTGGCCTGGCCCACTCTGAGCTGGACCCAAGTCCAGTTCTGGATCTTTCTCAATGAAATAATCTGAACTTTGAACTCCATGGATAAAAATATTTGTCAATGTTTTATATATAATAATGTAAAATTGGGGGAGGATCTAAATTTCTAACTATGGGGCACTGAGATATTTTACATGTTTATAAAGAGTTTTTAGTATGATAAAAAACTGTCCATGTTATATATGATATATATTATATTAGAATACTGGATGTCATTGATAGTATAAATACAAAAAACATGTTTTTTTAAAGATTTTTAAATTTTTTGTAGAAATGGGGTCTCACTATGTTGCCCAGGCTGGTCTTGAACTCTGGCCTCAAGCAATCCTCTCGCCTTGGCCTCCCAAAGTGCTAGCATTATAGGTATGAGCCACTGCACCTGGCCCATGTTTTAATTTATACATGTAAGAAAAGTCTAGAAGAAAACATACCAAAATACTGTTGATTGTCTGCATAGTGCAATTATGAGCAATTCTTTTTCTTTATATTTTTTTATTTCTACAAAACTTCCACATTTTTTAAAATGAACATAATCCACCTGTCACGAAAAAAATAATATCTTCTAGGAAAACAAACAAAACATCCCACAGCTGGAAGCTCACTCTCTCCAGGCAGCTTTTCTATATATGGGTATCTTTTCTTTCTTTTTTTTTTTTTCGTTTCCATTTATACTTTACCTGTTTTCCCAAATGATTTGAGTGGCTTATGAGAAAAACATAAATAAGATAGGGCAAATAAAATAAAGATCAAGAAAAGAAAGAACTTGAGCAAGAGAGAGAGGACAAGAACCCACTGTTGTACTCCATGACTCCATCTCGGGCCTCTGCATAAGGCTTGGAGGTACTGTTTAGACTGAGCCCACCCTGGCAGGGCATTGCACCTGGTGGCCCATCCCTTCCATGTGCCTCTTTCCGTGGACAAGAAGGAGCCCCCAACGCTGGCACAGTGGACCCTCATTTTCTCTGTCTTTACATTCCCAGGCCTTTATGACTTCCACCCCCCGCCGCCCCCCGTCACCACCCCACCTCACGGTCCCTAGTCCTGAGCCAGCCTCATGGAGTCTTGCTCACTGGTCCCCACCCTGCCTGCTGGGGCCCAGGTCTCTGCCCCACACCCTGACCCTGGTGGTTCAGCCAGACCTGGGCATTATGCAGAGTGGGTGCCCAGGTGAGACACTGATGCCTCTGACTGGCTGCCACTGGCTGGCCAAGGGATGGTGTGAGGTCAGAGGGTCATGCCTGGGGCCCACACTCCCTGCCATTCCCTCCCACAGTGGCTCCTAATGCCTGCCTTGCTGATGTTCAGACCAAAGCTTCCTAATGCTTTTAGCCATGGCCCTGTTTGAGAGTCTGCTGAAAGCTGTGGTCCCTGTCCCCATAGACAGCACATTTTGCATACCATTTGGAGGGCCCCAGATCTCAGAAGCCTCTCTGGAGGCCATGGACCCTGAGGTTCAAGGCCTCTACTCTAGCGACTCCCTCTACACCTGAGACTATCCTCCCAGGCCCTGAGGTACCTACAACTTCCCAACACTGACGGCCACCGTGCCCGGCCTCAGAGTTGACAGCAGCTCTGAGAGTGACGGAGCCAATAACGTTTATGTACTGCTGTCCTTGCCGGGCAACAACAAGGCTGTGTTCACAGAGATTGTGCAGGTTCCCCCAAGGACGTCACAGGGCAACCTTGCTTCTGAAAATAATGCTCAGCAACGATTAGCCGAGCATTTCCTGTGTGCCAGTCACCAAGCACCAGGTCTTCACAATGTCGTCCTCCATCCTCACAGCCTCCCTGCAAGATAAGGGAGGTGAGGAATCTTGTCCAAGGTCACGCAGGCCAATCTGCCTGTACTTCACCCACTGCCTCTCCCGGTGGCAGAGGCCAGGTCTGTCTGTCCAGGAGGTGGGTCCCCAGGCCCCAGTGCTGCCCTCCCAGAGTGATGCCCAAATCGTGGTTTTCCTCTTAGCCCCAGGAAACACGCCCGCAGAGATCCCGGCATCTCCCTCCGCTCCATCTGTGCGGGGCAGGCAGGGGTCCTGTCCACGCCGAGGGGTATGTGACTGGCTGGGGCTGGCACGGCGGGGAGGGTGCGCAGCCCAGCCTGGACCTCAGCTCCGTCTGCATTCAGTTTTCCACCTACCATGCCGTCCCTCCATAATTCATCCCGAAGTCATTTCCCCAGGGATACCTAAAGCTCATTTCTTGACCTCAAAGGGGACTCTTCGCCTCTGTGGGCCCTTCAGTTCCTCTGCTGGCAAAAGGAGGTTGCTGGGCTGGGGTCCTGTCATCTGACGTCTTCCAACCCCGAAGGGCCTGGGATGCCCGGGGCCTGCAGCTGCGTCGTGTGAATGCATCTGGGTTTGACCCGAACATCTGTTTCTGTACCCACGGAATAAAATACTTTGGTCCTGTTTGAGCTGTGTGCTCTCAGGAAGAACGAAAACAGAGCCCCGGGTGGGTGTGGGGGTGGGTGAAGGAGAGAACAAATGACAAGGCCCAGGCTGGAACTGGCAGAGGGAAAGTCCTCGAAGCTCTGTGTGCAGAAAGGCTTGACCTTTCCACCAAGAATGTGGGTAACTCGGGCTGCTTGTGATGTGGCCAGTGGGTTGTGGCTCTCGGGGGGTCCCAAGGGGCGCTGGTGGGAGTCCACCCTCCTACCCTGGCAAAAGCCGCTCCTAAGGGTGACAAAGAGCTGCTGTGGCAGCACCAGGCTGGGCCCTGCAGCAGCGCTCAGCCCCGCCCGGCAAGGCGGCCGCCTGGAAGCCCCGTGTGGCACCTGCGGTGTCCCCGCCCCTGCCGTGGGGGTGCGGAAATTAGCAGGGGCAGTCGGGAAGTCATCGCCCCGCTTGTGGGTGTCAGATCGAGCCTGCTGACTAACTTAGAAAGCGAGGTTTCTAAAAATGATGCCGGGGCGCGGGCTGCGGCTGCGGGCGGGGGCTTCCGGCTCGCTGGCTTTCTCCAGGGTCGGTCCCCGCCCCGACCGGCGACCAGCGACCAGCCAGACGGCGCTTTCCTGGGAACGGACAATGGGAGAGGCTGGGCCAACCGAGAATAGAAAGAGCGGAGGAAGGGCCGGCAGGGAGAGAGGAAGGAGGGAGGCCGCGGGCCCGAGCGGTGGGCAGGGCGGTCACGGCCACGGGGGACCAGCGGCAGGACAAGGAGAGGAGCGCGGGCTCCGGGGAAGGGCGCAGCGCGACGCCGCCCGGGGCTGGGGCGCTGGGGCCGCGGAGGCGCCGGCAGGGGCTGGGCCGGCCGCGCAGAGCGCGCGAGGCCTGGGCCGAGGACGCACAGGACAGCGCGGCCGGACCGGACCCCGGGCCTCGAGCGACGGCCCGAGAGCTGCGCCCGCCCCGGCTTTCACCGCCTCGGGGACACAGATCGGCAGCGAATCCGAAAGAGCCTGACAGAGAGGGCTCGGCGAAAAGGGGGGAAAGGGAGTGTCCACGGGCCCCATCCTGCCACTTTAGTCACCAGCAAGAGCTCCTGCCCAAGCAGCGCCACCCTCGCCCCGACACTAATGCAGATACTGCCCCGCCCCAGATGGGCTGACATGGGACAAAGATGAGCCATTAAACCCGGCATACCCCGGCCTGCCTGGGTGGCAGGTGGTGTTTTTCCTCTGGGTTTTCTTTGGTGTTAGCTCCTGGAAGCTGCAAAGGGTGAGGCAGCCGTAGGTTATCAGGAAGGAGACCCGACAAAACTGAGCTGGAAAAGCATGTATTTAGGACAAGTCTCGGCTACGCCCATCCTCCCTGGGCATGGGGCACAGGACTCTAAAGATCTCTGGGGAGGGAGGCAAGAGCTGTGGCAAGACCAGGAATTAGGACACGTAGGTCCAGGTGCGGCTTCTGCCACAGACTCACCACTCACCGTGGAAGTGCGGGTGAGCCCTTTTCCCTGGGAGCTTTGAAATGAAACTCTGAGCCAGTCAGTCTAGGATGCGCCAGAAAGTCTACATTTCTAATGAGCTCCTAGGTGATGCCAAGCTCCCACCTGCAGCTCACACTCCCAGTAGCTGGGTACTAGATGATTTTTCAGGACCCTTCTAATTCCAAAATCTGCCTGACCAGAAGCCCATGATCAGGACTCAGAATACATCGTCCCAATGCACAATTGATTGCCGATGGTAGATGTATTAATAAAACCCCAAACTAGCTTCCAGAACGTGTCCCTACTCCCCTTGCTCTGTGATTGGCAATACAATATGTGCTCCGGAACTGTGAAACAAGCTCACTGCCACATTTTTCATCAGTTAATAAAACAGACCAATTCTGGATGACAACGCCTGCCACAGGTCTTACGTTTGTTTTCGTTTTCTGCTGTTTTGGATCACAACTGTCATTGGGGCCCTCACTAGAGCAGACAATGAAAGCTCAAAGAGAGGGAAGGAGAGAAGAGGAAAACTTCATGGGCTAATTCATTGGCCCATTTTAACAACTGAGTAAACTGGCATGCAGAGTTGGAAGCCAGTTGTTGAAAAGGCATGGAGAGTAGAAAGTGGATCGGCAACCCTAATTTAGAGTCCAGTTTGGAGCCCAGATAGCACCGAGTCCCAATGTGCTGGGCTCTCCCATAGGACTGGGTCATAACAATCCCAGTCCAACTATAGGTGCTCTATAAAGTGTTTTGGAATTGAACTGAATTGGGCTGTGTTGATTTGGACTGTATTGATCATGGCCTGGAGACATGGAAGAGGAAATGATAGGTTTGGAAGAGGCCCCCCGGGAGTTCTGGGCAGTGAGCTGGGAGCCTTCCTCAGACCACAGTCTCCTCCCTGGCTTCAGCCCTGGTGACTTTGGCTCTCCAGAGGGTGGGGAGAGGATGTGAGCAGGGTTTCCAGCCCTAAGCCCCCACCCAGAGAGCAAATACACAGCGGAGGGCTGGGCATTCCAGCAGTGGCCAGAAGGGAAGTGTGAAGTGGCTGGGCCTGCCCAAGGGCCCTGGGAGTCCCACCCAGCCCGGAGCCTCGGAGCCTCTCCTGGCCCTGGGGAGGGCCTCCACCCTGTGGGAGGACCGGCTGTCAGGAAACAGCTGGAAAAGCCCCCAGGGCCAGGCAACCCATGGAATGTAGGGCTCACTGGGGGGATGTCAGGGCAGCTCCCCCCCACACCTGGGAGGGGAGCGGCTGAAAGTATACCCTAATTAAGAGCAGCTCCTGCCAAGCCCTGACCTAGGAGGACAGTCCTGGGCTCTTTCTAAGCAAGAGATTTCTCACTTGTGAAAGGAAAGATGAATGTTTTCCTCATGAAGAATGATTTCTGATATCCAAGAAGTTCCATCTGCTAACATGCGCTCTAGTTTTTTTTATTTCTGCATATTATGGGGGTACAAATGTTTAGGTTACATTGCCCTTGCCTCCCTACCCAGTCAGAGCTTCAAGCGTGTCCATCCCCCAGATGGTGCGCATCGCACTCATTACATGTATATATACCCATCCCGGCCTCCCCCCTCCCATCTGCCTGATGCCCGATAAATGTTATTCCTATATGTGCACTTAGGTGTTGGTCAGTGAAACCAGTTTGCTGGTGAGTACATGCGGTGCTTATTTTTCCATTCTTGGAATACTTCACTTAGTAGAATGCGTTCCAGCTCTATCCAGGAGAATACAAGAGGTGCTATATCACCATTGTTTCTTACAGCTGAATAGTACTCCATGGTATACATATACCACATTTTATTAATCCACTCATGTATTGATGGGCCCTTGGGTTGTTTCCGCATCTTTGCAATTGTGAATTGTGCCGCTATAAACATTCAAGATGCACTCTATTTTAAATGCTTAATAAACCTTTTTTTATAATGGCCTTGGGGTCAGTAAGTTGAGATGAAAAGAGATTTTTGCCTTGAGAAGCCTACAGTGGGAAGAGCTGCCAAATGTCCAAGAACATGGTAAGAGCCTGACGGGGCGGGCTCCTGGGGCTTCCCTTGGGCCCAGGAAATGAGGCATCTTGGGAGGAGGACAGTGATGGCCACTTACACTGAGCAGAAGTTTACGCCAGGCGCTGTTCCAAATGCTTTACTGTATTGAATCATTTAAACCCCACAACCACAGTATGAGGCAGATGCATTTTTTCAGGTAAGGAAACTGAAGCACAGAGAGGCAACTGGGATTCAAACCTTGTGCTGCAAGTGCTGGGGCTGGTGCTCACCCCAGGATGCAGGGACTTTGGAGGGGAGCCAGGAGCTCAAGCTGGCCCCGCT
Organism: Indri indri; assembly: GCA_004363605.1. Taxonomy (NCBI): domain Eukaryota; kingdom Metazoa; phylum Chordata; class Mammalia; order Primates; family Indriidae; genus Indri; species Indri indri. The sequence continues at coordinate 38,435 of RJWJ010005199.1, read as the reverse complement.
GGCGCCCTGCAGAGGGGACTAAAGAGGCTCCACCCTGGCTCAGCCCACAGAGCCCCCACCAGCCTGCCCTAGCTGCTCTCAGCTCAAAGGAGCCCTGAGAAAGGAAAATCTGGCCTTCTTATCTCCTAGGGGAAAGGAATGCACTCTCCTGCCAGGATAAGGGGCTGTTTTGATAGGAAGTCTCCACCCTGGCTGTGGGTTCCTCCCAGCCACCACTCACTCCTTCTGGCTGTCCCAGGCTCTGGCATCCCACTTCCCATGCTTAAACTCCTGACCCCCAACACCCCCAAAATAATCCTAAGTCAAATCCTGTACCACCACCACTGCCCCCAGCAAATCGGCTGCCCCTGCACAACTCCATGCTGGTCAAGAGTTTTGACCTGGGGGGGGACACTCCCTGCCCCACTCATGCCTGGACAGCCTCTCCAGGCAGGCAATGAGGAGGGGTGGGAGGGAGTGGCGCCTGCAGGGAGGGGTGTCAGCATCAACAGGGTGTGGATGCAGGGCCACCCTCCTGCCAAGCACCAGACTGAAAACATTCAACACTCAGACTCCACCTCCAGTTCTGTAGCCTTGGACAGCTCTCCCCCACTCTAAGTCCTGCCCAAAAAACAGAGCAGAAGCTCTCTTAGAATCCCATGGCTAAAGATGTAGGATCATAGAACCACAGATGCTAGAGTCATAGGCCTCAAACCCATTTCACAGATGGGAAGGCTGAGGCCCGAGAAAGGAGACCCCCCCACCCCCCATCACAAAGTTAGCAGCTGGGCAGGCAAGCCCAGAACACAGTGTGGCCAAGCCTTTGTCCAGTGTGTCCTGTGGGTTTGCACAGGCCCTGCGATGGTGTTCATCTCTCTGTTGTTACTGCCTGGCTACCTGCCTGCTTTTCCGCTAGAGTATGAGCCAGGTAGGGGCAGGGACCATGCTGTCGTATTTCCTGGGGTATCTCTAGTAGCTAGCCCCAGAGGACATGCCAAAAATAGAAAACATTATTAATAATAAGCAAAGGAAACAACCCAAGTGTCCATCAACAGGTGAATGAATAAAGAAAATGTGGTATTATCCACACAATGGACTATGATTTAGCTATAAAAATGAATTCCTAATCCATGCTACATGAATGAACTTTGAAAGCATTATGCTAAATGAAAGAGGCCAGGCACAAAAGGACAAATACTATACGATTCCACTTATAGTAGCTCCCTGTTTATCCAGAGGGCGTATGTTCCAAGCTCCCCAGTGATGTCTGAAACCATGGATGGTATTCGACGTGGTTTGGATGTTTGTCCCCTCCAGATCTCATGTTGAAATTCAATCCTCAGTGTTGGAAGTGGGGCCTGGTGGGAGGTGTTTGGGTCATGGGGGCAGATCCCTCACGGATGGCCTGGTGCCCTCCCTGAGATAATGAGTGAGCGCTCCTTTATTAGTTCATGAGAGAGCTGAAGTTTAAAAGAGCCGGGCACCTCCTCCTCCCTCTCCTGCTCCTGCTCTCACCACGTGACACACCTGTCTCCTTCACCTTCCCCCTTGATTGGAAGCTCCCTGAAGCCCTCACCAGAGCAGATGCTGGCGCCATGCTTCTCGTACAGCCTGCAGAACCCTGAGCCACATAAACCTCTTTTCTTTATAAATTACTCGGCCTCAGGCATTCCTTTGTCGCAATGCAAAAAAGACTAGCACAGTACTGAACCCTTTACGTATGATGTTTTTCCTATTTATACATACCTATGATAAGGCTTAATTTATAAATTAGGCACAGTAAGAGAATAACAATAACTAATAATAGAACAATTACAACAACGCACTATAATAAAAGTTATATGAATGTGGTCTCACTCTCTCTCTAAAAATATCTTATTGTACTATACTCACCTATTTTTGGACTGTGGTTGATAACTGAAACCTTGGAAAGCAAAACCGTGCGCAAGGGGGGACTGCTCTATATGAAATATCTAGAACAGGCAAATTCATAGAGGAGTAAGGTAGAATAGAGATGACTAGGGGCAGAGGGGAGGAATGGGGAATTATTGCTTAATACACACAGAGTTTTGTTTGGGGTGATGAAAAAGGTCTGCTAGCAGATGGTTATGATGATTACAAAACAGTGTTAATGTAATTAATGCAACTGAATTTAAAATTGTTAAGATGGCCAATTGTGTGTTATAGACATTTTACCACAATAAAAAACGTAAGCAAGCCATTTCTGTCCACAGTACCCCTCAGGGATTACACCCTGCACCCTTGGTCTAGGCCTGAGCCCCGCCCTGCTTTACAGATATGGAAAGAGAAGCTAAGGGGAGCCTCTGTTCCTGGACGTGGCCGCGGGCTCTTCCTAGCACAGCAAGGCAGGAGCCGCCCCCTCCCGAGAAGCCCGGGTGGGGACGCGGCAGCAGCCAGCCACCGGACCAGGATCTTCTCCGAGTGGATTTGAGTGGAAAGCACCGTGTGGAGCCCACGGCTCCTTTTGCTGATGTCTGGAACCCATGGGGTTTTATTCAGGGGTGAGGGGTGAGGGAGTTTGCAGCAAAGCCGTCGAGAAGCACAGACTGCAGGGTCTCAGTATCAAGCATGCCCAACACCCTCTGAAAACCTCAGCAAAGTCAAGGGCACTGTTCCCAGTCCCACTTTTAGCACATGTTCCCATTTTCAAAACTCCTGGTCCCTGGGACCTGAGGCCTGGGAGGAGTGTTGAACACAGGGTCCCACTAAGCGAGAGCTGGCTTTGAATGAGTGCACCCTTAACCTCGGCCCCCGCCCTGGGCCAAAGCAATGGCACACTGACCTTATGCTGTGCCCTGCTCCCCCCTACTCTCAGCACCCACAGCCCCCTGGCTCTGAGAGGAGGAAACCAGAAGTGGCACCTGCCTGTGCCTCTGTGTGTTCCTTTGCAAGCCTTTGCGTGCCTTCTCTGCAGGTGCCCGTGGAGATGAGGTGTGTCGTGCCATCTCCCATCAGATTAGACCTCCTCAAGGTCAAGGACAAGGGATGCTCCTCTTGGCTGGACTTGATTTCAGGGCCCCAGGAACCTCTCTGGTTATGCAAAGTATGCTCATGGAACCAGGAGTACCAGCATTGCCTGAGAGCTGCTCAGAAATGTAGAATCTCAGCTCTCTCCTCTCTCTTCTCACCCCCTACCTGCGGCATTGGAATCTTCATTTTATTAATAACAAGAGCCCCAGATCTTGACATTTGAGAAGCACTGTCTTAGAGTGTAACCCAGGGACCTCCAGGACCTATTTGTCCAGGACAATGACAATGATAATAATTATTTATTGAGAACCCACTTTGTGCCAGGTATGACACCAGGACTCCTACAAAATTATCTTATTTTATAGTTCAGCAACCCAGCAAGGTAGGCATTATTACCTGCTTTTCAGAAACAAGGAGAGCAGGTCAGGGAGGTTACCTTACTTGACCAGGTCCGTACAGCAAATTATAGCAGAGCTGCAGCTTGAACCCAGGGGTCTGACTGTAGTAAACATGATGGAATCCTTCAAATTGGGCCAGCAGTTACAGCCCCTTGCCAACTCTGTGCAGGGCCCTGAAATTCACTGGCAAATGCAACCCTCAGTGAGGTATTCTAGAGGCTGCCCCACTGCCTAGCGCTGGGGTGGGCTGTGGGTACCCACATGCTGGGGTTAGGCTAACCCTGTGGCACAGGCCTCGATATTTCTTCAGAGTGTGTCCCTGGAGATGTATTAAGGTCCAGGACTAGAGTGACACATGAGTTGGGGGGTGAGCGGGCCTGGCTCAGGGGTCTCTAGCCCTGGCCTTGTCTGGGCCCTGGAGCGAAGGTACAGGGGAGAAAAGCAGGGTGGGCTCCCATGGGTCCTCTTGGCATGATTTAACTTCCGAATTTACAATCCGGGGCGTCATCTACTGCCAGCCCCGGGAGGCAGCACTGTCCTGCCAGCTCCACCTACGGGTCGACTCCCTGAGCCCCATCTCCCAGCTAGCACCCTCGGGCTCCTCGGGCCACAGAGCCCGGCCCAGCCTCACAGAGCCGTCCTTCGGTGGATGCCTTCTGCACACGCACGCTCAGCCTGGGACTGTCCGCCTGCTCCTCTGGGTCTATAACTGGCCGCCTCACTCCCCACCCAAATGTGAGTGACTTGAGGGCACATGTCCCCTGACCCTGTGTCCCACACAGACCTACCATCATGCCTCCCAACCCCATAGGTGCCCCCAAAATGGTTGAGCCAGAAAGTGCATCACTGGCCCTTCCAGAGCCACAAGGCAAGCATTCTGCAAACTCCCCCGGCCGGAGGACACCTTCCACATGCAGTGAGAGGAACACAGGGCTGCCGGCCAGAAGCCGGGGCACAGGCAGGATGTGTTAGCCTATCACTCAGGGTGTCACCCTCCACTTCCTTGGAACTCCCAGCTGCTCAGGGCTGAGGTGGGCGAGGTAGTGTGAAAGGGCCCTCCCCAGCCGGTGACTGCATGCGTCAAGCATCCATCTCGGGACACTGGCCAGGGAGCGGGCCAGCCGGGCCCCTCCTGCTCCCAGAGCTGGAGCAGGCACTGGGGTCGAAGCTGGGTAGGGCGAGCTCCGGCTTCCTTCGGCAGCCTTGCCGGGGTCCCACGGCCTCCCCAGCTGGGGCTCCTTTCTCTGGCACGCGGAGCCAAAGCCAGCAGATGGAAATAATCCAATGGACACATTCCAGCTGTGGGGCCAGGGGAGGGGCTTGCAGCCAGGGGTCTAGGATTCTGGCCAGTGATTCTTTCTTCATCAGAATCAAACTCAGAACAAGAGGCAGCATGGGGCGCACCTGCTCCCGACCTCCCCCAGCCAGGGGTGAGCAGGGACTGTCGCCCACAGAAGACTTTCTACCTAGCTTGATCCAAGCAGCCAGGGAGTAGGGTACCTAAAGTATGATTTTCTCACCTGACCCGAGAAATAGTACATGTGCAACTCACCTATTTTAAAAGCAACAGCCATAGTTGCTTTTAAAACATAAGTTGTCATTCCATAGATAGAACAAATAAAAGAACATGCTTTGCTTCCTATTCGAACCAGGAAGGGAGAAGAGGAGGGAAACAGAAGGCAAGGAGGGACGGGGGATGGTGAGGTGGGGAGTGGGGCGGGGGGAAGAGTGGGGAGGAAAACAGAGAGAGGGACAAACAGAAGGGGAGAAAAGAGGAGAGAAAGCAAGCAGGTCATGAGGAATGCCAGAGATCACAATGTGCTGTTGGCTTGGCCTGCAGAAGTTCAGAAATCCTTACCTGGACATGAGCCTTTGTTTACAATTCTTCCCTGTTCTAATCCTTTAAAATGCCTCTGTTCCAATCCTAGAATTCTTCCCCTTTCAGGGTCAAGGATGCCTTTGAGAATCTGGCAGTAGTTCTGGACCCCCTCCTAGAAAAATAGACTTGGCCACATAAAATTGTGCATGCACATTCAGGGGCTCACCACCCGTGTGTTAAAACGACCTATTCTGGAAGCTCCACTCTGGTTAGGAGACACATAACGGCCAAACCAGAAACGCCTCACCTGCCAGATGACACTAAGACAAGGGATGTGTTGAACCTCACTTGTGTTCCAACCACCATCAGCAAGCTTCAATCACACCATTGGCTTCACTGATATAATTTTGGGGCCTAAGCACCTTTCCCTAGTTACTGTCCCAACAGTGGTGCTAGAAGCAAGGCTGGTGGCTCCAAGGGGACACTTGTGTGCACAGATGGTTATAATGCAGTAAAAGGGCTGCCTTACCCTGAAATTCATCCTTTCCAGGTCAATGGGGTTATCCAGTCCCACATTTACAGTAGTTCCCAAATGTGAATATGCATAAGGATCACCAGTGTGCTTGTTTAAAATGCAGATTACTAGACCAAATTTGAGAGTCTGGAACAGACTGTTTTTCTAATGAGCCTCTAGGTGATTCTGATACACTCCCCACATCAAACTCGGAGACACACTGTTCTTTTAGCAAATTGCCAGCCTGGGAAGCCGAGCTTCTGGCCCAGCAGATCCACTGATTCCCACTCCTTGTAGTGTCCTCCTGGTACACCAGGGGGCAGGAGTAGGCACACACCAGGGTGCTGGGAGACAGGTTCGGACCACTGCATCAGAAAGGCTACCTTTAGAGGCTAAAAAAGAATGAACAATACAGTTCATAGTTCCAGGTGAAACCTTCCAAGGGCCTTTAAGGTAGTGGCTCCCAGATATGACCAACCACACATAAAAAAAGACCTGGAGTACTTCTTACAATCCATATGCCCAGGCTTCAGGCTATTAGGAAATACATACACACACACACACACACACACACACACACACACATGCACACGCTAGTGACAAGTTTTTGCAGTGATTCTGATACACAGGGTGGTATCAGAACTTGTTTGTTTATGGCACTTACAGGCTCAAGTTATTTTGATCAAGATACCAGACCATTATTACAAAGATGCTTTGAAAAACTAAAGTGCCCTTAAAATTATCCAGAAAACAACAGTGAATATTATCAGGGTTTTCTTCTTCTTTTCTCTTCCCCTTCCTCCTTTTTCATTTTCAGTGAAGGGGCCAGTTGCAGAAGGCAGGCCACACAGGAGTGCCCCGAATGGGTTCCAGATGGTGAAGCCCAACTGACTCTCGGCCCGACTGCTCTCCCCTTTACCCCGGAGCGCCGCACAAACATAATCCGTCTGGCTGTGCAGTGACACGAAGATGGCCAAGAGGCACTAGGTCAGGTGCAAGAGAACCTCATGGAAAGGGAGGAACAGCTCAATCTAGAAGAGACTGTGCAGACATTTTCTGATTCTCTACAAGGTGGAACTTCCACACAAAAGGACACTATTATGTGCTCGAACCAGTCCACCCCGGACTTGGCATCTGACAGGGCTGTGGGGGGAGGTGTCACGAGAAATGGCAAAGAGGCAGCCCCATGTCAGCCACTTGGCAGAGCGGCGGCAACAGGGAAAGCTGGGCACAGGTCGCAGATCCTCCGCCAGTGTGAGAATGTCCATAATACACTTGTCTAGAATCTTCCCTTTGCCAAAGCAAGCCTATTTATCATGTTTCCTCATTTCAAGTATAATTTTTTTAAACATTCTCATTTTCTGAAATTTGGATGTGTTACAATCAACATGAAGACTTAATGTCAGGTGGTTTTTTCCATCTGGAAATTTGGCATCTTAAATTTTACAGTATCTTAGAATCGAGGAAATAAGTTTCATTACCTCCTTTAATCTCTAAACAATCCGTGAGGCAGGCATTATTATTCCTCTCTGTTTTCCAGATGAGGAAACTGCTGCTTAGACAGGCGATTTCCCCAGGGTCACGGAGAGAGGAAGTGGCAGAGCCAGGACTAAAATCCCCGTCCCAGTATTTCTTCCCGGGCAGTGTGAGAGCAGATTCGTTCGTACAGTAGGAACTTGGGACTGCGGTGTAATTGCTCAGGGAGAACGGCGCTGAAAAGTGGCTTCCACCCTGAGTCACTGGGGTGGAGAAAGAAAAAAGGGATTTTTTTTTTTGCTTCAGATAGAAATGTGAAAAAAAATAGAAACATATACAGGGTTTGTTTGGTTGCCGTTGTTTGTTCCTTTATTGCTTTAGGAACTTAAGAATGTGCCATGCATAAACGCTCACACGATGATCACACTTGGCATGTGTAAGTTTAAAATGGTGTTTGTTTGGACAGTAATTACAGATTTACTGTTTGGATTTATTATTTTATTTACCTTCGAATGTTCTTAATTTCTTGCAATTGAGGTTATAAGGCGTTGTACTTTAAGAGATCTAGCATTTCAGTTTCTTCCAGTTTAAGAGGAGTCAGGAAGAAGTTTAACAGAAGAAATCATCACCAAAATAATAAAACCAAAAAGTTATTCTCTACAATATCCAGTAAGTGCTCATTTGGAAAGCAGCCAGGAGGAAAAAAGAGAACCTCCCCTCCCACCAAAACTCAAAGAAAAAACAACTACTCTTGAAATATTATTTCTAATCCTTTAAAAAATGCCCTCCCAGGGAGGTATTTCTTTCCATTAGACAGATGAACAAACTCAGAAAGTTTTGGTGACCTGCCCACAGTCACACGGCTAGTAAGGAGCACGTGTTCTGATAGGACTAATCACAGAAGCACATGTTATTGATCATTGGTCACTGATCCCGTTTCATGAGGGCAGGGACCATCACTACCTTACTCTCCGGGCTCCCCCAGGCTTCAGTGACTGCCCCTGGGGGAGAGAGTGGCAGGAAGACAGAAGAGCGGCAGGGAGGCGTGTGTGCAACCAGGCGCTCTGTCCACCCACCCCACCCCGGACCACTTCTTGGGAGACCGTGCTCTGACGATCTGTTTCATCGGCTGCTTTCCCCTACATTTCTCATCACACTTCCACAGCGGCTCAGATCATGCTTCCAGGACTGTGTCCATTTGCCTCACTGATCCTGATCCACTCTGGTTTGTTTCCCAGTCAGTCACTCAGCACAGTGTCACTGAGCGCCAGCCATGTGCCCCGCACTTTCTAAGAGGCTGGGATAAAAGACAGTAAGATGCAATTCCTGTGCTTGAGGCTCTTACAGCCTAAAAGCAATGCCCTGCATATGACCTCTGACTCGGCAGGCGTGCCCTCAAAATCCAGGGTGTAGGGGCTTTTCTGCAGCTGCCTACCAAACTCTCTGACCTACCACCAGGGCTTCTTTCTGCTGTTTCCCATGCCTTGTTTGTCACTTTCAGAGACACCAAAGGGTGGCCCAAATTCAGATGCTCTTCTCAGTAGCACGCGCCTGCTTTTCCCCGGGGGCATGCCCCCCGATGCTGGGAAGCACAGACAAGCAGGAGGAGCGAGGCCAGTGCTGTCACAGGACGCTCTGCCCTGGTGGTGTGAAATGGCTTCGACTGCTGGAGGAAACCTCTCTGTATCACAGGTGAGGAACGGAAGGTAAAGTCACCCCCAAATCACTGGTCAAGTTGGCTTCTGTCCCTTGGCCAGAGTTCTTCCATGACACCCACTCTGCACACCAAGGGATGAAGGGGTTAGAAGGAGAAGGGACTGCAGCCCATTGACTTCTAATACAGAGTGAATTTTAAAATCAAGTTTTATCATGAGGCAGCCGAGATGCACAGACGTTAGGGTCCTGGCAGGCAGTGGTAAAGAGGACCCTGGCTTTACATGTCCCGATGCAAAGTGCTTTCACTTCACTATTTAGCAACTTCTCAAAATGCATTTTAAATACCATACCCTACATGTACTGTTTCCATCAGTAAATAGCATGGTGGCTCCAGCACCTAGGAGCAATATGAGCTTGAGGGTTAAGAAGGACATGGACCCTGAAGTCAGACAGCTCAAATTCTTGCTCCACTGCTTACTAGCCGTGTGACCTTGGGCAAGATAACCTCTCTGAACCTCAGCTTTCTCATCTTTATCATAGGGACAGTAACAGCACAGGGGCTGGGTATAGTCACTCATGCCTATAATCCTAGCACTTTGGGAGGCTGAGGTGGAAGGATCACTTGAGCCCAGGAGTTCAAGACCAGCCTGGGCAACATAGCAAGACCCCATCTCTACAAAAAAATTTAAAAATGAACCAGTTGTGGTGGCACACACCTGTGGTCCCAGCTACTTGGGAGGCTGAGGCAGTAGGATCACTTGAGCCCAGAAGTTTGAGGTTGCAATGAGCTATGATGATGCCACTGCACTCTAGCCCAGGTGACAGAGCAAGACCCTTTCTCAAAAAAAAGAAAAAAAAACCCAAAATAAGATGGACAATGCTTAGCACAATACCTGGCAAACAGAGAATGCTTGGGAAATATTAATTATTACAGTAGCCCCCCCTTATCCAAGGAGGATACATTACAAGACCCCCAGTGGATGCCTGAAACTGTAGATTGTACCAAACCCTATGTACACTAGGTATTTCCTATACATATACACCTTTGATAAATTTTAATTTATAAATTGGGCACAGCAAGAGATTAATAACAATAGCTAATAATAAAACAGAATAATTATAACAATCTACTGTAATAAAAATTATGTGAATATGGTCTCTTTCTCTCAAAGTATCTTATACCGTATCCACCCTTCTTGTGATAATGTGAGATGGCAAAATGCCCACACGATGAGAGGAAGTGCGGTGAATGACGGAGGCATTGTGACATGGCGTTAGGCTCCTATTGACCCGGAGCACAAGTGCTGGGTACTCGGTCTGATCATCGAGCTGACTACTAAGTGACTAACGGCAGCATACACAGCATGGATACGCCGGACAAAGGGATGATTCACATCCTGGGCAGGACGGAGCAGGATGGCGCGAGATGTCAGCACGCCATTCAGAACGGCGCGCAATTTAAAATTTATGAACTGTTTATTTCTGGAATTTCCCATTTAATATTTTTGGACTGCTGATGACTGTGGGCAACTGAAACCACGGAAGGCGAAACCAAGGATGGGGGGACTATTGTATTACCTTCCTCGGTGACTAGACCATCTTCAATCCTTAAATTCAAGAAACACATAGCAATGTGAATTGACTGACAACTTTTTTCTCTTCTTAATAAATGATTCCACTTTACTTTCTCTACTTATAAGCAGAAATATACTTGGTGTTTCAAAAAGTATTAATTTTATCTGGGCCATTTGGTGAGGAGTGTCTCACAAGGCCACTGCCAGATTCCAATGCACCAACTGATGTAGACATTGAACTTAAAAATCTGATGACCTATTAGAAATAAATTTGAAAGTATAAGAGCTGGATGTCAGTTTATGAACTGCTTTTCTTAATTCTTATGTTTACTCTTGCAAAAAAAACCCTCAACTTCATAACCCAATATTTTAAATTTTTCTGAAAAGTGACTCAAATTCCCGGAGAAGCAGGGGAAATTTCCTTCACATTCCTAGACCCTCCGCTCAGAGTGAAAGAGACTGTTGTTTGGGCCACAGACTTGTGAGCCAGACATTATTCTCACATGCAAACGATGGCCGCATACAGAGATGACCCAGGCCCCGGCCAGGTAGAGACCCCGCCAGGCTGCCTAGTCGTGCTCTCATGGTACACGTGGGTGAGCTGCAGCCCTGTGTCCAGTGGGAGGGGATATGTGTGAAAAAGGCTAAAAATACAAAGCATGCTAGAAACCATGCAAATGATTTAGTTCAGAGTGAGAAGGCATTAGTCACTGAATCACGCCTGGATGGGGCTGGCCGAGATTTACCAGAAGAAGTGAAGTGTTTGAGCTCATGTGCCAGACACGGCGCTGGGTGCTTTCTGCACAGTATTTCAGGTGGCCGTCAGCGTGCGTGACCACTCGCACACGGCCAGTGGCGTGGGCAGTATGAACATCTACAGAAGGAGCCTGGAACCTTTTATTATTATTACCATTTCGGATCATAAACTCACAAGAAAAAAATCAATCAAGGGCCTCATTGGTTAAAAGAAATTTTGTTTGGGTTTAAGGGATGCGTGTATGTTCCCGATCGTTGCGGTGGACAGCAGACAGGATGCGAGGCAGGGCGAGAAGGGTGGGAATGGAAAAAATAAAGTGGTATTTAGAAAGGAACCAAGAGAATGAGATCACAAAATTGTTTCCCAAGTTGCATCTGGTCTTCATCTCCACCCCGACCCCGACTGCGTCATCTAGGCTGTGTCCTCCGTCGGCTGGACAGCGGCACCCCTGCCCTGCGGCTCTCTCCATGTGTGCCCACACCAACCCCAGGCAGGGCTCCAAAGAACAAACCTGACTCGACCATTTCCCTACTTGAAAGAAAAATCTATTGGTCTTTTTACTCGGCTTTTACGATTTCTGCATCTTTAAAATGCATGTTGAATTTTAAAGTTATTCCTGGTTGTTTTGTTTGTTTGTTTGCCTTTCTAACTAGAAAGACTAAGAAAATTCTCAAGCTCTGTCACCAAGCCTCTGTTTATATTACATCCCATCTGGGACTTCTGAATGTTGCTACATTCATTTTAACTCAAAAATACTATATGCGATGTGAGCTCGATTGTGTTTTAAAACAAAAAAGGCTATAAGAAAATAGTCTTTAGACTTCATATTTTTAAATTAAACATGTATTATTCTTAACAAAAATTAATGAAAATTATAATTTTGTATGAACTATCTCATCACAAATATGAATACGAATGCGCAAGACACAAATATTGGCAGGAAATGTACTAATATAAATACAGATGCTTCTTGACTTAAGAAGAGGCCACATCCTGATAAACCCATTGTAAGTGGAAAAAATCATTAAGTCAAAAATGCATTTAATACCCCAATAAATCCATCACAAAGTCAAAAAAATCATAACTCAAACCATCATAAGTCGAGGATGTCTATAAGTCGTCTCCGAATGATAGGATTATGCATGCCTTTTTTTCTTCCTTTTTAAAAATTTATCAGACTTTTTGGGATGATCATGTATTGTTTTATTACGGAAAAAGCAAACTTTATTTCATTTTTCAAATTGTCCGGCTCCACCTGGCCCATAGGATGTACCTGACCTGTCTGTACTTTTTCCTGTACAATCGAGGAAACCCTTGATGCCTGCCGTGCTTACAACACCTTTTGAGGACATGAGAATTTATTTCTACCCCAAGCTCTCCTTGTGCCCTATGACCCTCCTTCCCTGGACACAATCTCTGGACCAGAGATGGGCGCCTGAGCCAAAGGTGACTGTGCAGAGGCTGGTCCCAAGGGAGTTCACTGTCCAAGAGATTTTCCACGAGCCCCTGTCCAGCCAGGCCTCTCTCTGGGCGAGAATAAAGGAGAGACCCTTGGAGGAGGCAGCAGGGACAGCAGGTGTCAGCTCTGGCTGTGATCTGAACAGAGACAAGTTCACGTTCCATTCTTCACCAAGGGTGTGATACCAGCCACTCTTGGAAGCCCTGGAAGCAGTGGGGGCTACACGGCTGCAGAGATTTCCTGAGCTTCCCTCTGTCTCCGTATGTCAAACACCATCACCTCAGGGCATGACTCTTCCTGGGACCTGGCAGGGCCTTGTTCCCTTCCAGCCTCCTCACCCCCACCCTGCTCAGAGCCCTAAGCGTGAAGCCCTGAGCGCCGGCACGCCCATCTTCCTGCACTCTCTGAAATTTTCCACGCACTTTCTCACCTCTGAGCCTTCACACATTCTCTTCCCTTTCCTTGGGATTACCTTCCCCCCGTTCATCACCAGGTGAACTCCTGTGTGACCTCCAGAGTGCACTCACACATCACTCCTCCTTGAAGACTGCCTGACATCCCAGGTCAAGGTCCTTGCACCCTCCTCCACCAGCAGTGTGCGTATTTTCCTTCGTAACATTTGCCTAGGGAGTGGTGATTACTTGGTTAGGGGAGAGACTATTCCTTATTCCTGCGTGTATCTTAGACTTCTAGCTTTGGGTCTGCACATGGGAAAAGCTTTTTGGTTAATCGGTTAGAGTAGGGGAGAGAGGGAAATTGAGGCGGGGAAGGGACAATGAGAGGCAGAGATAAGGAGACCCAGGGGCTGAGGAAGGACAAGGTGGCAACGCCCAGACAGGGAAAGCATGCCAGCGAGACAAAGTCTTAAGTGAACCGTGAAAAGTCTTTTCAGGAATAAATGCATTTTCCCACTTCAGTTGAAGGTTTCACTTCTATGCAGACCATTTCTCAGCTTATTTTTCAACCTTGTGAGCCCTGATGCCCAACGGGCTTTCTTCACTGTAAGTATCCTAGAATCCTCTTTAGACAAGCTTTTTCCTGAGACACTATTCCCACATACTTCAAGCATGGAATCACTGTTTTCCCCAGAGCAATGCCTAAAACTTGTTTCTCTGTAGCCTGCAAAACCTCAAAAGTGGGGGAGGAAAGTTCTTAGTGTCACTTTGAAAGGTTTTCACAATGCTAATTCACAGTTTCTGACTGTTATGATTAAGTGTCAACCCTTAAGGTTACGCCTACTGAAGATAGCAAGCAGTTGCAAATATTTATCATGACACTAAGTTAGAAATCATACCACAGCAATCCCACAAGAGAAATGCCATCTAAAAATCTCTACTACAATACCGAGAAACCTTCTGTTTATGAAGCATTATTCGGGTTTCAGAAATGGTCCCCAGAATTGGAGGTATAATCCACACAGTAATTACAATCCTCAACACAGGACTTTAGAGTTTGTAAGAGTAAGAGAGACATTGATCTCTTGCAAAAAGATATACAAATATCCCTTTATAGATGAAAAAAATGCTACCTTGGAGAGGAGAAAAATGTCTCTAATTTTAAAAAATTTTCAACATGGTTAGTTTGTTATTTAAAAATATTAACACCAGACTTCTCGGTTAAGGCGACAGACTGAATACATGTTCCTAATTTTTTTCCCTCTCCAAATCCCACTAATATACATCAAAAGAGTTTTTAAAAGGATCTAAATCCATAAGAACAGGAAAACAGAAGAAGGGAAAACAGCAACAAAATTTTGGAAGCTACAAATAAATGTGCACAGACGTAGAGGGTAACCACCCAGCCTGGAGTAGCGCGAGCAAGGACGTGTTGAGGGCTAGCGTGGCCAAAGTCCCTGCAGCCCCTAGAGATAGTTTCTAACGAGGGCAAACCGTGAGGTCAGAACACTGGGGTGAGCCCATCTCAGGGTCGTGTGACCACAAGCTGACAAAGTTGCTGCTCTCCCCACCTTACCCTGCTTCACCCAGGAAGTGTCCTGCTTGGACCTGAGGGCCAGAGGTAGGCAGTGGGGAGCTTAGAAGCAGAAATACAGGGCGCTCACTCCGCAATGCGTTCCCTCCGCACGTCTGGAGCCCGACACCTCTTACAGCCCCTCCGGCTGCCCTGACACTTGCCTTCCCTTGCACAGCTTGGAACCCAGAATTCTCCTAAACAATATACAGAGTTGCTGCCTCTACAAACAGAAGCAGGGACATGAATGAGCAGGTCAGACAGTGACCGCTTCTGGGGGAGGAGCAGCTGTACAGGCAACATTCTCACTCTGAGCCTGGGCGCCCGGATGACACTGTGATTCTTTAACCAGTACATGTGTCGTACACATTCTGGAAGTACAATAACTTGAGAGATTAATTCTAAATTTTAGAAGCACTGATGTTATTCTCTAGGTTTAGAGGTGAACCCCATCCTGTGTTACTTTTCTTCAAAGCGTTGTACTTCATTTGACAGAGAAAAACATTGTTTACCTTCATGAAGTCGTATCGCCATTTTGTAAGATTTCGGTATACTGTCAGTAAAGACTTTGAGAATCTCCTTTGCATTTTTACAATTTCAGGCATAAATTGTATAACCTCTTAAAAACTAACACGATGACCAGACTAAATTAAGTCAAGGTTAGAAGGTCCACATCTCTGGCTATGGCTAAGATCTGGGGCCATCAGTCCCTCAAGAAGTGATGACATGTAATGAGTAGGAGCTTGGGGGATCTGATTGTCAACTCTACCCATGGGAAACAGGTACTTACTCTCACCACCTCAATTTACCCATATGTAAAATGGGAATAATCATAGTATCTACTTCATTTTGTAAGAATTAAATGAATTAAAATATGTAAAGCACAAAAAGCAGTGCCTGGCATACAGAAATGCTCAATAAGGGCTAGCTGTTATTATTTGCACTATTATAGATAAGTGTCTGACTACACAATCACTGTTTTTCTGCAAGTGAAGTTCTTTCCATCCAAAGGTGCACAAGGGCCAGGTGTGGTGGCTCATGCCTGTAATCCCAGCAGTGTGGGAGGCTGAGGCGGGGAGGATCACTTGAGCCCAGGAGTCTGAGACTAGCCTGGACAACACAGCAAGACCTCATCTTTGCACAAAATAAAAAATTTAGCCAGGCATGGTGGTGTGGGCCTGTAGTCCCAGCTGCTTGGGAGGCTGAGCTGGGAGGATTGCTTGAGCCCAGGTGTTCAAGGCTACAGTGAGCTATGATCACACCACTGCACTCTAGCCAGAGTGACAGAGTGAGACCCTGCTCTAAAAAACACCTTAAAACCAGGTCCACTTGCTGGTTCAGTGGCCTTGCTGTGATCAGCCCTTCTCTTCCTGGTGCTCACAGCTATCTCCATTTCTCAATCAGTCACCAATTGCAGATGCAAGTTTGGATGAAGCAGGTGGTGTTTCTAATAACTCATTTAAGTCCTTTCACACTCAGGATTAAGACAAGTCCCTAAAAATGGCAAACTTAGCTTGCTAGTGGGCTGTCAAACAGCACAGCTGCCTCCTTCACCAGCCAGCATCCTAGGGACCCCCTTGCAGTAGGTGAGTGATGACTCACTGCAGACATAGTTGGTCACATGGGGCTCAGGGGTGCATGGTGGTATAGGGCAAGGAGCACTGGGAGAACTGGATTCCAACAGTGACTCTGTGTGACCCAGCAAAGGTCACTCAACCTCTCTATGCCTAAGTTCCTCAGCCACAGAATCGGGCACATCATCCAGATTCCACATGCCCAGTTTCCAGGACTCTTAAATACCATATAATTAATGCAGAGGGGAGAGGGAGGTCAGAGGAAGGGCAATGAGTCTACTGAAAACACAGCCCATCATCCAAAGCTGACTTCAGTGTTAGTGCTGACCTGCCTGGGTTTCCCATCCCCTTGTCGAGGCAGAGCCCATAACAATGTTATCACTTTTTAAAACATATGCCTAAACTAGTTCCTATTCCAGACAATTGGCAGGTGCCCAGTTAATAGATTATTCCACCAGACAGTTGAATACATTGGCCATTGATCAAACATGATGTCACTGTAATCCTATGTGCTGTAACTAGAAAAGCCTGACGAGAAACAATTGCCTTGTCTCCAGCAAATAGAAATCCATATTTCCACAACGCTAAATTTGTCCTTCTTGGTGTGTGGTTCATGAGCAAAGGGAGATTTAGTTCAAGGTCAAGTGGTTTTGCTCTTTGGCCCCCATATGTTGCATATGTGACTGTCCATGCATGCTTCACATCAGCAAATCCCCAAGCAGATTCCAGCTGATCTGCAGGAATTTCTGGCTACCACTGCCGGATCCTTGGTTTTTCTTGCAAACCTGCACAGTTGGAAAGAACAGATCAGGAGACTCCTTGTCCCAGCTATCTGGATTCTTGTTTAATTTTACTCACATGTGCTCAGTGGATATGGATAATATGAAGCACATGTACTTTTCTCAAAATAAGAAAAAAGAAAGAGTCTAAGGAACACAGAGCCGTTATTATCAGAGGCTGCGACATCTTCCTAGCACACAGGCATTCACGGCAAAAGCTCTCCCTGCAGACCTGCTGCAGGTAAGACATGCACTGTAATTGTACCACTGATTCATCCACACTCCTTGCACATATATAATGCCTCCCTGAGCACCTCCATTCCTTGCAAACAAGAAAAAATCCAGGAGGAAAACTTTCAAAGCCCCAGTTTCTTCTCGGCTGCAACCCTTCCTTCCTTCCTTCTTCCCAAGAAGGTCTGACTGGACTTGCAACCTGACCCCACCCTGGGCCGGGCGCTCCGGGCAGGCATTGTGCGATCCCTTGCCAGCTGCAGCATGTGCAGACAGAATACCTGAGAACCGCTGCCAAAACAGGAAGGTCGGCGCCTCTCCGGAGGGAGGCCTGGGGAGTATCCGTCGCCCAGGCGACTGCGGAAAGAAGGAAGGGGCTAGGGCTCCCCACACCTCCATTGAGGCTCCAGAGCCTTTCTCTTGTACTCTCTCCATTGTGTTTGGCTCATTCTTCATTCACGCAAACATTGAGCACCAGCCCATAGTGAACCCTGTGCTGGTGTTGGGGTGACACAAAGGTGACAGAGATATATCCTTGTCCTCAAGGCATTCCTGTGGTTGTCATAGGACAATTGGGGGGCAACTTGGCACCTGGGACTCCTGGAACCCCCAGTGAAACCACCTCTCTGTAATCTCAGCCCTGATCCCACCAACAGGGTCCCTTGGACCACATCACCACAAAAGCCAATGGAGGGTGTACAAAAGGGGACCAGGCAGCGGATCCACCCAGCCCAGCTCCACCTCAGCTTCATCTCTTCCTTAGCACCAGCAAGCGCTTCCAGATTCGGGTCCAGTTTTGGGTCTCAAGAACTTGTCTTATCACAGCCAATGGGTAACTGGCATATGTTGAGCTTGGATCTAGCAAATGAATAAACTTTGCAAGACTAAGTCATCTATGCTGCCCACTTCTGGATCCTCCAAAAAGCTGCTCACTACCAGGGTCTACAGTGTAACAAGTACATAACAATGTGTAACTAGACAGTAACTAACATATCTATAATGGGAAAATTTTTGTTTTACTAAGAGGTATGAGGGCAGTAACAGGAAGGACCCCAGGCTGGACCAGAAACGCCCGTACAGTAGCTCATCCCAAGGATCCAGCCATGGAGAGAGAAAGAGGGAAAGAGATCAGACCCAGAAAATGAGGAGGGAGGAAAAGGAGTCAGAAAGAGATGGCGAGAAAGAAAAAAAGAAGACAGGAGAAGTCTGAAAGAGGCATGAAGTTTTACTTGCTGCTTCCCGTTTCTTTTACTGTGGCCACAAATTCCAGTAGGTCTGCCGCCCCCACCAGGGGTCCTGGGATCCCTGTGTATTTCTGAATTAACACAACTTGCCAAGAACTGTCCAAGAAAGTGGCAGCAATTCTCACCCGTGCTGGGGTCAGGCTGCCTGTGGCCAGCGAGGTGGGGGGCCGAGGGCTGCCCAGCCTGCTGCCCATCTGGCCTCTCCCCTGTGTTCCCCAGGAAGAGGGTGCTGCCTTAGGACATGGAGGGGAGTGGCCCATCCTGCTTGGCGCCGTTCCCCACCTGACTTGGGACTTGGATTTGGTCCTGGCCGGCTGAGCTTGTCTCCAGCCTCTGTTCCTGGTACACTGGGGAAACGTGTTTTAGCCCCCTCAGTACCTGGTCCTCACAGTCCTCATCTCCTCTCCTGCCTCCCCATCAAAGGCTCAGCGCTGACCCACATAGTTCCAACCAGGTACGAGAGGGCCTGTGGAGACTGGCAGGTTCTCGGAGCCCCTTGATCTGAAAGGAGAAGGTAGCAGCAAGAGATCCACCACCTTTTCCCCAGGGCATGCCAGGGCCAGGCAGTGCCCGGGAGCACCAGGGAATAGTGCTTTGGAGTCAGGTGCCTCTGGCTTCACATCTTGGCTGAGCCACTTATTGTGTAATTTTGGAAAAGTTGCATAACCTCTTTGGGGCTTCGACTTCCTTGCCTGCAAAACTGGAATAATCACCTCACCCACCCCACTGGGCTGTTTCAAGGATAAACAGAATGATATATGCAAAGCGCCTGACGCAGAGCTGGTGCTCCGTTACATTGCTTCTCCTGCATCCACGCACCCAAACAGCACGTGTGTGCTGCACGGGTGGCCCGCAGCTGAGAGCAGGCAACTGAGAGGTACAGAGCAAAGCGGAGCCCTTGCATTGGGGCTAAGAGTTCCAGGCCCTGCCCTGAGCCTGCACCTCGAGTGTCGGGGATGATGGTCTTGTCCCCCGAGTTCTGCCAGAGTGCAAGCTGAGGTCTCTGGCCTCGCCCCATTTTGGTTTGTCCTTTAGTGAGCCTGAGTGCCCGACTCTGCAGATGACAGAGCAGGGGACACAGGAGTGGAGGGTGCCAGGCCAGGCATCCTAGCCCTGGCTGCACAGTGGAACAACCTGGGGCTCTTTAAAACACAGACACAGCCCCGCCCCAGAGGTGCTGACTTACTTGGTCTGGAGCGGGGCTTGGGATTCCTTTTTTCCCCCGAGGCTCCCTTGGTGCTTCTGATATGCAGACAGGGCTAAGAACCCCAGGAATAGAGGCTGGGTGAGAGGCTGGGCCCTCTTTAAAGTGTTCATCAGCTACTCTGAGACTTTGCTTCCTCTTCTGGATGGGGAAGGGGACTGGATACTGAGGCCAGGCTTCTTGGAAACAACTTCACCTTTCTAGGCTGCTGTTCCTGCAGCCGTGAGTGGGGAAAACAGCCCTGCCCAGGCTTCCTCGCAGGGTCATTCCTGAGGTTCCCGTGAGAGTGTGTGTGAAAGCCCCTGCAGTACGGCACCCCGCCCCCGCCCCACAAGTAACACACAAATGCCAGGACACCACAGACCGTTCCACACAAAGGAGTTTGTGTTTCCTCCCAGGACCTCTGTGGCAGACAGGAAGGGTTGAGCCAGCAGTCCTGGGACAGGGCTCTCCAGCCCTCCGAGGCCAGAAAACAAAGTCAGAATCACGACTCCACACAGAGGCCGTTCTGGGCACTGCCTAACTCACAGCGGCCTGGAGCACCCTGCCCGGCAAAGCCAGGTGGAGATGCCCGCCCGCCACAGGGGGAAGAGAGCCCGCAAGGAAGGCTCAGGAAGACACAGGC
Organism: Indri indri; assembly: GCA_004363605.1. NCBI lineage: Eukaryota > Metazoa > Chordata > Mammalia > Primates > Indriidae > Indri > Indri indri. The sequence continues at coordinate 18,187 of RJWJ010005199.1, read as the reverse complement.
TGGGAAGAAGATTCTACACGATCATGGTGGCAGTTAGACTGCTGTCCTCATCTTAGGAGGAGAACGGAGCCCCTGGGAAGGGGGATCCCGGCGGATGTTCCATGGCGGGGGCGCCGGGGCAGAAGAGGCCACGCAGCCCGGCGTCACCATCTTTCACTCCTGCACGAGTATCTACTGACGCCCACTGTGCGCCAGGCGCCGTGCTCGCCAGGAGGGCCCCAAGCCTTGCCCCCGTGCAGGCCGGCTCGGGGTTCCCTTGGAGCAGTGCAATCATGGGGGTGCTCACTACATCCTGAACAGGGACAGCCACCTGAGGAGATTCTGGGTGTGTTCCTGGGTACAGAATATTAATTTTTAGCTTACCCACTTTGTATGCCTGGAATTTTGTCGGAGAGGTTCTTCTTAAAAAAAATATAGAACAGCGAAAAATACCTCTGCTGGTGAATTGAATTCCACCTTAACAAACATGGCTCCTCTGCTTCCAAATCAGCACACTCTCCCACACGCTCGGCCCATCCCAGGGCTTCGCCCACTCCCACAGCGCGAGTGACTTCCTCTCCGCCCGACCGCACCAACCAGCCAGTCCGCCGTCTCCAAGTCATCTCTGCTTGGGCCCTGCGCGAGGCCTCGCCGGGTCCCCACTCTGTTCCAGCTGCCACGGCCCCCAGGCCTGGCGTCAGCCTCCACCCCACCCACCCCAGCCCATCTGTCTTCTCCCCGGCCCTTTCCCATCCCCAGAGGCAGCCATCCCCCGGGCTCTCCTGGGTCATCCCGGCAGCCTGTCAGGTGACTTTCCTGCCTCCATTCTTCATCCCCTTCCCAGGTCATTTTCCATACCGGGCCCGAGCCATAAAGTTGAAGTCAGGTCTCCCACTGCCCAAGCTAAAGCCGAGCCCCTCAGCGAAGCCAACAAGGGCTCCACCCGCCTCTGTCAGTCTCCTCACACCCGGGGCTCCCTCCGGTCTGGGCACGGCTGCTCCCCGCTCCTTCCTCCGCCGAGTCCTGCACTCCCTCAGCGCTGGCGCCGAGGCAGCTCTCTGGAAGCCTCTCTGCACCGAGGGCTGTGCAAACCCCTGTCACGGCACTTGTCACCGCGCGGTAACTTGTCCATGTCTCCGCATGCTAGGAGCGGTTAAAGTGAATGAAACGCCACGGCATGTAGTAACCTGGATAAATCTCAAAAATATGTTGGGCGAGAAAAGCAAATTGCAAAATCGTTCGTTCATTCACCCTTCAAATATCTTTCAAATGAAAGGACCCATGAAGTATGACAAAATGTATGTAAAATTCTCAAACACGAAACAATAGTAGACATCATGGTAGAAAAATAAAAAAAACATGGGAGGACCAGCCTCAGGATAGGGGGTGCGGGGGCGTGGGGGAGGCAGGTGAAAGTAGGACTTAAACTGTATCTGTAATGCTCTACTCATTTTTATTTATTTATTTATTTTTTTTTTTTGAGACAGAGTCTCGTTCTGTTTCCCGGGCTAGAGTGAGTGCCGTGGCGTCAGCCTAGCTCACAGCAACCTCAAACTCCTGGGCTCAAGCGATCCTCCTGTCTCAGCCTCCCGAGGAGCTGGGACTACAGGCATGCGCCACCATGCCTGGCTAATTTTTTTCTATGTATTTTTAGTTGTCCGATTAATTTCTTTCTATTTTTTGTAGAGACGGGGTCTCACTCTTGCTCAGGCTGGTTTCGAACTCCTGAGCTCAAACGATCCGCCCGCCTCGGCCTCCCAGAGTGCTAGGATTACAGGCATGAGCCACCGCGCCCGGCCTCATTTTTGTTTTTAATAGAGCTCTCAAGCAAAACTGGCAAAATATTACCCATTATATTTGGCTGGTGAATAAATGGATATCTGCTATATTATTTCCCTGTATATTTGAAATATTCCATCGGTACACTTTAAAAACTTTTAACAGGAACCAGAGTCTCAAAAGCCCTCGCTGACGTCTGGAGGGCCTGCGCAGACTGCTGCGGCCGCGCTCCCCAAGGACCTGCACGGGCCTGGCCGCCACGCCACAGGAAGGTAACCTGGAGATGTGAATACGATTTTTATCCTCGTTTTCTCTGATGAGAAAACTGAGGCTCAGAATATCTGACATTGCTAGAGACCACACAGAAATCCTGGGTTTCAGACCATGTCTTCCTCATGTACAATTCCCGTGAACTACTTCATTTAAGAGCAAGAACTTGGGTCCAACAGAACATGGTGAAGATAATTCCAGAAATGGAAGCAGGGCTGTATTCATATGCATTCGTAAATCAGTGAGCAGACACTTTTCGGGGGAGTGAATTGTTCAGAAATGAGCAGAGTTGGAGATATAAGTAAACGGGTAATTTAGGAATGGACCAAGCTCAGCAAATGAAAACCAAATGGGTTTGGATTCCATCCTACGACAACAAAAAGCCACTGAAGATGTTTAAGCTGGGGAGAGACAGAAACAAAGCACTGTTTTCGGAAAAGGGACCTGGCTTTGGTGTACAGGTGTTGGTTGCCCTTAGGAGATAGTGGGGCCAACCAGAGAGAAGATCCTCAAAGGATAAATTAATATTTGGAAATTATCTGAGTGGCCAATGACATCTGCAGATGGAAGGTGAGAGCCGTGGAACTGAAAGGATAGGAGCTCCTAAGCTGGATGGAGAAAGAAAAGTCATTTTCCAAGTTTTCCAGGCTGAGGGAAATGGTGACAGACATTCAGAAGCAAGCTAATTATTCATTCATTGACTATTTGGGGTTGGGGGTGGGGATCAGGGGAGAAGAGGGTGAGTAAAGGGAGGAGGGAGAAATTGGGGACTTTAGCTCTGTTTGTCTTTATTTCAGGATGGTGCCCAGACAGCCAGGTAGAGAGCCAGCAGGAGTCGGCGACATAGGAGCTAAGTTCCAGAAAGCTGGCGGGTCAGAGGACAGCCACCAGGGTGCAGGGGTGGTGGACGCCTATCTGTGAGGAGGGGGGCAGAAACTAATCACTGACAGCAGAGGACTGAGCCCTGGGGCCCCTCTGCCCACATCAGGGGACAGAAGGACCAAGAAGAGAACAGAGTGTCCTGTCACAGAAGTAACAAGAGTAGATGATTTCAAATCGGCATAGGTGGTCAATGGGACAAAAGGTGTCACGTATAAGAAATGAGTAAATGTCCTGGATTTGGAGATGGAGGGTCACCAGGACCTCAGACAGAGCAATCTCGCAAGCAGCAGCGGCGGGAGAAGCAGGCATGTTTGCCCCACCCCCTTTATAGCTCCTGGGCAGTGACCTTGGCCTTACAGCCAAGCACAAGCCCCTCCCTCAGCCAGCAGAAGCAGCTCCTACCTGCTGGATTCAGCGTGAGCTGGACCCGTGCCTGGCCCTGCTGTGCATGGGTGGCAGAGTGCCACGGCAGGGCACAGTGGGCCATGTGAGGGTACTACAGAGAGAGGCCAGGCCACTGTCTTCCTAGAGAACCAAAAAATTAAGCTTGGAGATGCATGATTTCATTTTTAAATGCAGAACATAGAATTCAAATGTACCACATGTTACTTTATTTTCTAAAATGTATTTTCTCTATATTTGCCTGACTTCTATGGCAATAAGATCGTTTTGGCATGACACTCGTCTTACATAAACGAAAATATGAGCCAACAAAATGGGATTTTAGGAGCTTTAAGCCAAACAAATGCTTGAGAGTGTCTTGTTTAAATTAAGTTGTCATGCTATTTAGCTTTTTACAGTAATGAAGCTCTGTGTCTTCCCAGAGCCGTGTGCAATGATGCTTGTTTTAGGAGGACAGGACAGGACGTGGAGAAAGGAAGAGGGGACCAGGCTGCCACCCTGCGGGCTAAGGAGCCGGGAGGTGAGGAATTGGGGGCAATGAGGAAGACCCACCGTCACAGGCAGTTTGGAGATGAAATGGGAGACATGACACAGAGAGAGGATGGCAGAGGGAGATGGCTTGAGACAGACCCAGTGGAGGGAAGGATGTGCCAGGTGAAAAATACCAGACTAATGAAAGTCTGCACCCTGGCCGTGAGGCCCCCAGCCCCTTCTCCGTCCTCCACCCTGCTCCCAGAACTTGGGCAGCCAGGCATGTCCCTGCAAGGAGACTGGAGAGCTCTTCTCTAGAGAACACCGACTGCACCAGAGGAAAGACCTGCAGAAACTGACATTCAGGAGGCTTCCAGTGAAACATGCCACTTTGCCACAGGATCACCCTACGGTGATGTCCGCCCCCCACAGCTGCCACCCACTGGGGCTGTGCGCGGAACTGCTAATCAGCCCTGTGCTGCCTCGTCCATCAAAATGGATGAACCACCAAGAGCTACCAGGCCTTTGAAGAAAGCTGGCGGCAATTAACAGGGAGAACAAAACAAGATCATGGGGCGGGGGGAGGAGGGAATCTGGGGGAAAAACAGGCAAAATAGAGAGGAAAAGAAAATTTCAAACAAAAATAAAATTACTCCTATATTTTATAACCTGAAAGAGTCAGAAGGAAGCATTATATCTGTGAAACGAGAACAGCATGTGATTTTAAAATTAACAATTGGGGAACAACCAAGAGCTCTTGGAAACGAAAGATAACCAAAACAAAAAATTCAGTAGAAAGGCTGCTTATGAAGTTGAAGAAGTGTCCCACAAAGTAGGCAGGGAGAAAAAAGAGATGAATTATACAAGAGAAAAGATTAAAATAATAATAATAGTAACAGAAAGTTCAAACCAGAAGCTCCAGCACCTTACTGGTTGGAATTCAAGAAGAGAACAAATCAAAAACCAGAGAAAGGTCAGGCACGGTGGCTCATGCCTGTAATCCTAGCACTCTGGGAGGCCGAGGCAGGAGGATCACTTGAGGCCAGGAGTATGAGGTTGCTGTGGCACTCTAGCCCAAGGTGACAGAGCGAGACTCCATCTCAAAAAAAAAAAAAAAAAAAAAAATGTGGAGTCGCATTTCCTTCTGGCAGCGGTAGAGACGGCACCATCTTCCCTTTGTAGGGCCCCCTTCAGGAACAGGGTATGGGGGCAGCTTGGAACAGGTGGGAACCTGAGGCATTCTTAATGCCATAGTCTCGCTTGGCTCTGTGCACACCTTGCACCTCTGGGGATTCTCCCGTAAAGAAAATTTATACATACGGTAAAAAACAAAACAAAACAAACAAACAAAAAAAAAGAGAAAACGAACGGGAAGAAATTGTCAAAGAACTTCAAGATCCCAAACTGAACATGCCCAGGCCAATGAATAAAAATTTTCATTACGAAATTTTAGGTTAGCACTTTGAGGAGAAACAGTCATCTACCAAGAACAAAAGTCCGAACAGCACCAAACTCCTAGATGCCACTCAGTACTAGAAGACAAAGACAAAGCCACGATAACTTCAGAGTTCTATGGGAAAGTTATTTTCTTTTTTTTTTTATTTCAGCATATTACGGGGGTACAAATGTTTAGGCTACATATGTTGCCATTGCCCCGCCTGAGTCAGAGCTTCAAGCATGTCCATCCCCCAGACAGTGTGCATTGCACCCATTAGGTGTGAATATATCCATCCCCTCCTCCCACCTCCCATCTGCCTGATACCCGATGAATGTTATTACAATCTATGCACTTAAGTGTTGATCAGTTAATACCAATTTGGTGGTGAGTACATGTGGTGCTTGTTTTTCCATTTTTGTGATACCTCACTTAGTAGAATGTGTTCCAGCTCTATCCAGGATAATACAAGAGGTGCTAGATCACCATTGTTTTTTGTGGCTGAGTAGTACTCCATGGTATACATATACCACACTTTATTAATCCACTCATGTATGGATGGGCACTTGGGTTGTTTCCACATCTTTGCAATTGTGAATCGTGCTGCTATAAATATTCAAGTGCAGATGTCTTTTTTACAGAATGTCTTTTGTTCTTTTGGGTAGATGCCCAGTAATGGGATTGCTGGATCAAATGGTAGATCTACTTGTATCTCTTTAAGGTATCTCCATATTGCTTTCCACAGAGGTTGTACTAGTTGGGAAAGTTGTTTTCAATCTAGATTTTGATATCTCCTGCCAATCGCATGTGAAGGCAGAAAAGTGACATTTTCTATCATAGACAGAAGAGGATGCTCTGGGATCCGGACAACGGGGCTCCACACCTGGCAGCCATGACAGCAAGAACCAGCACACAGCTGGGATCCAGGCTGGGGACTGTCCATCCAGGGGAAGGAAGGCCGAAGACAGGCTCCAAGGAGAAAAACATAACATGGGGAGCACTGGGAAAATACCAATGAGCATTGGAAAGCTCTAGGAGCATTTTTTAAAGTGGTAATAAAACCATAGAAAATAACAAATAAAAATAATGAAGTAGAGTGAGTTGGATGGTGGCCCTTGAAAAATGTGTTCATGTCCTAACCCCAGGAGCCTGTGAATGTGGAGAAAGGGTCTTTGCAGATATACTTAAATTAAGGATCTCCAGGTAAGATCCGCCTGGAGCTACTACCCGGGAGCCTTTGAAGGAAGTGCTGTCCTGCCAACTCCTCGATTTCAGACTTCTAGCCTCCAGAACTGGAAGAGCATAAATTTGTGTTGTTTTAAGCCACCCTGGTTGTAGTAATTTGTTAGGGCAGCCCTGGGAAACTAGTACATGGGGGTAAGTTTAATTTCAGGTAAAACAAGAAGATATACAAGAAAGAAAGCAATCAGAGTACAATTTGGTTCAAAATGAATATTTTTATGTATATGTATTACTTCTATTACATATACAAATCAATTTTAAAAGGACAGATGACATATTGCAAAAAAAGTTTTCAACATATCTAACATTGTCTAGCACTAATAAAAGCTAAACAAATATTTGTTTTGTGCTGAATTAATTCTAAGGTAGAAGACCTTCCATAAATCATTAAAAAGACAACCTCATGGAAAAACAGGGAAAAATTACAGGCAATTCAAAGAAAAGGCAATACAAGTGGCAATAAAAATATGAAAAAAATCAGCCTCATTAATGATTCCAGAAAAGCAAATTTTAAAAAAAGATTACATTTTTTTGCCTATCACATGGCAGAAATTTAAAAGATTAAGTATATCCAACATTTTTCAAGGTATGGGGAATCAGTGACTCTCCTCTACTGTTACTGGGAGTTCAAAATGGACCGACATTATTGGAGGGCAATTGGCAGAACCTAACAAAATTTCAAACATGTTCGACCTTTGTCTTGTGCATTCTGTTTATAAGCCTTGATCCTGAAGAAATGAGCTCCAACTTTGTGCAGGATTTTCACATCAGCAATCTTTGTATATAATAGCAATAAACTGGCCAAAAATCTAATATCCATCAATAAATTAATCTTTAAATATAAAGCATTTAAAATCTATAATATGGAATGCTATGCAGGTGTTTTAAAAGAATGAGAGAATCCTAAATGGACTTATGGTGAAGGATCCCATGATATGATAAGAGTGGAGGGAAGGGAAAGTAGCAAAACAATGTAAAATTTAATGACATTTTTACAAAGAACTATGCTGTTTGTGTTTATGTATATACACATGTACACATGTATAGAAAATAAACTGGAAAGATATGGACCAATCTCCCTCTGAGGAGTAGGGGTGGGAGAATGCAGTGAGGGGAGAAAAATTCCACTTTATAAGATTTTTTTAATTTTTACAATATAAAAACATTTATTTTGCCTTTAAAATAAAAATAAAGAGAAAAGATATAGTTTGACTTAAGTGTACTTAAGATTTTTTTTCCTGGTTTTAAAATTAACTGTTGTACTTTTAAAATGTGCCTGCAAATTCTTTGATACTTCTCCATTCAAAAGGTTGAAACTATTCCCCTTCCTTTGAATGAGGGCCAGACTGAATGACTCACTCTAATGCATAGATTACGGTGGAAGTTCTGCTGTGTGGCTTCTGAGGCTAGATCATAAAAAAGGAAAGCTTTCATCTTTTCTCTCTCTTTCTCTGATGGTTTGCTCTGGGGTAAGTCAGTCAGCCTGTGTCTGGAGGTCACTAAAGCAGCGCTCAGGAAAGGACCACACAGAGAGAAACTGAGGCCTCCTAACGACAAGTGATACCAACTTGTGGGCCAGATCCTCTATTCCCAGTCAAGCCTTCAGATGACTGCAGCTGACTAACGTTAACAGAGTCCCATGAGAGACCCCAAGCCAGAACACCACCCATGTCACCCCCAAATTCCTGGTACACAGAAAAGGCCAGAGACAATGAATGTTCATTGTTGTTTTATGCCACTAAGTTTTGAGGAAATCTGTTTGTCAGGAATAGATAACTAATACATGTGCCAATCTCCCCCTCGAGAGAAGTGGAGAAATTGAGTGAAAGAGGAAACTTTCAGTTTTTATTTTTTACATTTTGACATTATACATTTCAGGATTGTTTGGATTTATTTCTAGTCTTTTGTATGTAAAGGCGGGGAAAGAAATAGGTTAGTTTTAAGTGTACTTAGAAATTTTTTTTTTCTGATTTTAAAAGTAACGCTAGTGAAAAGGGACAAAGGTAGAGGACAGACACCACCCAACTTCAGTACTTACTAAAGGGCTACAATGATCAAGACAGTGTGGTATTGGAGAAAGAACAGAAAAATATATCAATGGAGCAGAAAAGAGAGCCCAGAAATAGACCCACACAAATACAGTCAACCGTTACTCGAGAGAGGCACAAAAGTAATTCAATGGAGACAGGGTGGTCTCTTCAATAAATGGTGCTGGAACAACCAGGCATCCACATGCGAAAACCCAAAAAAATTAATCTAGACACTCACCTTACAACCTTTACAAAAAATCAACTCAAAATGGATCATAGACCTAAATGTGAAACATAAAACTTCTAAAAGATAACGTAGGAGAAAATCCACGTGACTTCAGGTTTAGCAATGAGTTTTCGGGTACAACACTCAAAGCATGAACCATGAAAAAAATTCATAAGTCAGATTTCATTACAATCAAAAACCTCCGCTTTGCAAAAGATACTGTTAGGAGACTAAAAAGACAAAACAGAGACTTAGGAGAAAAAAATTTGCAAAACACGTATCTAATAAAAGGCTTGTATCCAAAATAAACAAAGAACACTTAAAACTCAACAGTAAGAAAACAAACAGCTCAATTTTTTAGGGCAAAAGATGTAGACAGACACTTCACCAATGATGATATACAGAAGGCAAATAAGCATACAAAAACACACTCGATATCATTTGCACTGGGGAATTGTGAATTAAAACGACAATGAGATACTATTGCACACCTATTAGAATGACTAAAACAACCATAAAACAAAAAACTGACAATACCAAATGTGGGTGAGGATGTGGAGCAACAGAAACTCTCATTCATTGCTGGTGGAAATGCAAAATGATACAGCCACTTTAGGAGCCAGTTTGACAGTTTTTTACAAAGGAGAAAAATAGTCTTCCCATATGATCCAGCAATCGTGTCTAGATTGTATTTATCCAAAAGGGTTGAAAATGTATCCTCAGAAAAACTTGAACACAGATGTTTATAACACTTTTATTCATAACTGCCAAAAACTGGAAGCAACCAAGATGTGTTTCAGTAGGTGAATGGATAAATAAGCTGTGGTACATCCAGATAATGGAATACTATTCAGTGATAAAAAGAAATGAGCCACTGAGCCACAAAAAGACAGGGAGGAACCTTATGTGCATATTACTAAGTGAAAGAAATCAACCTGAAAAGCCTACACACTGTATGATTCCAACTGTATGACATTCTGGAAAAGACAAAACTATGAGACAGTAAAAAGATTGGTGGTTGCCAGGAATTAGGGGGGTTTACAGGTGGAGCACGGGGGATTTCTAGGGCAGCGAAACTCTTCTGTATGATGTTGTAATGGCGGACACATGGCATTATGTTAATATAATACATCTGTCAAAACCCACAGAATGTACAACACTAAACTATAGACTTTAGTCAGTAATAATGCATCAATATGGGTGCATCACTTGTGACAAATGTACCCCATTAATACAAGATGTTAATAACAGAGGAAGCTGTGATGGCAGAGGGTGAGAAGGGGTATACAGGAACTTCTGTACTAGCTGCTCGATTTTCTGTGAACCTAAAGCTGCTCTAAAAACGAGTCCACACTCATTTTTAAATGAGTTAAAAAAAACACTAGTCAATTGAAGGAAAAGTAGAAGTAAGATAATACAGCCATACGTGGTCTCAGTAGAAAGACAATCACGGTTAACACTTAGGCGCAGTTCCTTCTAGTCTTTTTTCAAATGTCTATATATATTTTCTTTTTTTTTTTGTTTGAAAGTTGAAATCATTCTGCTAAATTCATTCTGAAAGTTTATAGTTTGGTTTCAGTTAGATTTTTAACCGCAAAGAAAGTAGCCCATATAAGACATCAGTGATACCAAAAACAGATTCTAGAGGGGCCAGTTGCTATGGGAATGATTAAAAATAAATTTCATTTCACACTACACCCTGCTAATGTATTGACCAGAAGGAAAGAGAAATATTTGGAGTAACTTAAAAGAGTAGCCAAGAAAACTTCTAATCGAGAAGAAGGAAAATACATCAGCCTGGTGCAAGGTTTCCAAGAGGCCGGGAGGATTGCCCTGCAACTTAACTAATCTTGCTCTTTCAGCAACCACGTCAATGGCAGGGACAAGCACCTGGGAATCAGGGACCAGACTGGACTCTGTCTCTCCTTCACTAGTAGTCTGACAGCCAAAGGCCAGTACGTTTCCTTTAGTTTGTGGGCTGTCTGTGCAGACTGGTGCAGGGCCAGGAAAAAATCGCCCTTTCCCTCCAACAGAGATGCTCCAAATGTTTAGCAAGCTGCAAGGCCCAGGCTGCAGGTGATCAATATGGACAGCACGTTGGCCCTTAGCACTGGAGTAGGTCCAGGCCACTGGGTGGGGCAGTCTAGGGGTTTTTGGAGAGGGACCAGGATGCCAGAAGGCAAAGGACATTCAGGGAATTCAGGGGAGTGACAATTTTCCGACAGAAGAAATTTTACATATGAGGAAGTGGTAAGGCCAGATCACTGTGAATCAACTGAATTTCGACTTTCCTACAACCAACATTTTTATAAAAACCTGTTTAGAGACAGCAGGGGCAGCCTCAGACGGGAAAAGCAGAGTTGCTATCACAAAAAGACCACACATGGTGTGAAAACAGTTCCAGCTTCTCACCTCAGGGAACAGCTCTGCTTTAGCATCAAATAGATCTATTTTCAAATCCCAGCTCTGCCATCCATCACCACAAACTATATAATATTTGAGCCCCAGTTTCCTCATCTGTAAAATGGGAACAGTTGTTCTTATCTCAAGAGGTTACAGTAAGGATTAAGTAAGATAAGCCATGAAAAGTGCCAAGCACAGGGCCTGGCACATAGCAAGTGCTCAGATGCAGTTGCCACGACTACCACCATCACCATCATCACAGGGTATTATTGTCTGTGCTGCAGATTTTTAAAAAAATACATCTGGTGGCCCCAGCTCCCATTCCCTGTCCATATTCCAATGTAGGTGCCTGGTCATGACTGCCATATTAAAGATAGAATCCCTGAAATGCGAAATATCGAGCAGTTACCGTTTTTCTACAGCATCCTAGGAATAGCTCTGTACTCCAGACAGGAGCAAAGACTTTTGATGCTGAACCAGCCCAAACCACAAGTCTACAAAGTTATGGACACTCTGGTAATAGCTTTTCATTCAAGGCATAAGAATTTAGGATTAGAGTTGCCAGGTATCCTGAAGTATGAGAAAAACCCAGGGTTAGATTAAACAGTGATTGGCTGCAAATATATGATACCATTTCCAAATGATACAAAACTATACCTGGCTATTTATTTTCTTTGAGTTTACTTAATGGATTCATATGTTTATTTGGAAAAAAATTTAACACCAAAAACTATAAATAATCAAACATATATCTGTCCCCATCTCCCCAAAATGACAGTTGTTAACATTTGTTATATTTACATCAAGTCCTTTAAAACAAAAGAAAAAAGATATAAACTATGACAGATAAAATTAAAGTCTATTTTATTCCCTACCCACATATCTATTTCTTGCCTACTCTCCCAATCACCGTTATGAATTTCATATTTATTTGTACAGTTCTGCCTTTTTGTTTTACCTACATTTTCTGGCTTTTTTTTTTTAATAGAAAGTAAATAAAAAGAACACGTGGAAAATGTGCTAAGCGACGTCTGTGTGAAGAGGGGCTTCCAGACCCTCGAAACTGCACCAAGACTCACCTGCACACGCGATCCAGGAACCACCCATACTAACTGGAAGTAACGCCTATGGGGGCGGAATGTAGTCTGCAAACGCACACCTATAAACACCTACAAAGCAGGGCAAATCCATAAGGCTATACGGCTTACCTGGGTCCAGGTGGGTGAAGGAGCCCACCACAAAGTCCAGCGTGGATACAGCCAGCAGGAGCAGCAGCAGCAGCTGGAGGCGGATTATCCACTTGACACCTGCTAGGTTAATCCCCAGCAAGGCCAGAAGCACCACAACTGAAATTCCTCGCACAGCCCAGATATTCCTGAGGCCCAGCAAATCTGAGATGGATTCGGCAAAGCCGGTGATGTACATGGCACCTGCAACACACTGACGGGCAATTCCAGGTGGGAAGCGTCATCAAGAGAGGAGAGAACCAGGAGCCCACAGGCAGAACCGCCCAACACCGAGAACCCTGCTCACTGGCAACACACTCACGGGCAGCCGGCTCAGCACCTGGGACCCAGCGTGGGGTTAAACCAGCCCTTCCCGCCTGGGAGCCTGCCTCACTGGTTTCTGCTCTGTATCTTCACCAGAGAATGGATGCCAAGCCCAAGCTGAGAGCTGATAACTAAGATGAAAAGACTATGGGAGGAAGAGGCCAAAGAGGCCTTTGAATTTCGCTGTCTGCGTTATTCAAGAACTATTAATAAATATAGAACAAGAGCACACGGGGTGCTTATCTGCAGAGTCATAAAAGGGCACTGCAGCAAACGACAGGTTTTTTCTCCATGTCTTTGTAGGTCAGTATTATTTTTAAAATTATATAAAACTTGGAAATAGAAAAAAAAACTTGGCACACCCTTTTCAATGTCATATGTGACAAAGGCTACCCAAGGACTATCTAGGTGAATGTATTTAGTTTGACTTACCATTTGCTATTGATTAAATATATTAAATGTCCCAAACTTAACGAAGTTACATGTTCACTTATAGATTTTTTTTTAAGTAGGGATGCAAATAACTTCTGTCCAGTGGTACAGATAACCCAAAAGATTAGGGTTTGTTGTCCTGTAAGACATTAACTGGTTTTGTATCTAACCCAGCAATCTTATCCTTACGTTTATTTATTAAGTTGCCTAACTATGAATTTATGACTCTGATCTCTATCCATCTAGTATCCTTCTCCATTGCTCTTTAACATTTTACTGGCTCCTCCATTAATTCAGGCATTAAATAAATCTTTGGTACATATTTATTTTATAATTGCCTGAGAATCATAATTTCACCTTTTCGAGCTATTCAAAAGATCACTGCAAGTTAAACAGCTGAAAATAACACCAGCCTCACTTTCCATGATTCCTCGGCCTCAGCCCCCTTCTCTCCTGGGTTTGTCCCTTCACTGTCCCCAGGTCCAGCTGGTCACTCTCACCACTGCAGCCCTGCCCTTGCCGTTCTCCCAGGGAACAAATTCTATTAGGGCCTCATTCAAGTCCCTCCTTTCCCATGAAGCCTTTCCTCATCCCTCTTTTCTAAATAAATATCATGCTCACTGCCAGTGTCATGATATGTATTTAGATAATTATCTGGTTCCATATTCTATTATCATTTCACACATATACGTTTGTCTTTTCCCTCCCACCACCAAGGATGCAAACATCTTAAACAATTTTTATGCTGATTACACCTCTTAAAATACCCTGCATCTGCTAGGCACACTGTAAGCATTCAATAAATACTTTGTGATATGCTGATCGTGTGAAAAGCGCTGTGAGAAGCAGGCACCACGACGTTCCAGCCCTTTTGTATAAAGGCCAGAGGGTGATAATATGACTTCTGTATTTCAGGGGGCTCGTGAACAAGGCCGTTCTTCACTGAAATCAGCTTGCTTTGCAAGGAGGTGTTAACATTTTTGTCAGCATTACCCACATTTACACATTTAGTTTAAACTGTTATTCCAGCCCTTCCAATATCCCATAGTGACAAGCATTTCTATCCATCTTTGGGTGAAGGGGGAAGCCCAAGAAATGTGGGGGGAATACAATCATCTCGGAGATGGAGGGTGGGTGGGGGGAGGGAAGGAGGGAGAGACCTATGTTTTCCCACGTTTGCCTCAAAACTCAAGAGTTGCCCCTGACTAAACACCAAGCGTGATGGCGATAATGATGTTATTTCATCAGTATATGGCCAGGTCAACAGGAGTCATGGTCAGATTTATCTAAATTTTAAAAAACGAATGACAAAAATGTATTCATGATTATCATTTACATGGGCACCTCCTTCCCAGGTGTCTGACGTCTCTAACACACCGAGAATGAGGCCAGAATTTGAATGTGACCATTCGTGTCTGGAGTTTCCAAACCGATTTTCTCTTCTTACAGCAAAACAGAATTTGTTCACATGAGGCAAGCCAAGCTGTAAATGTGGCCTTTTGTTCCCAGTAACTCCAGTAGAATCCCTCTTTCAGGTTTGTACCTAACATTGCTTTTTAGCCCAAAGATGCCACCAACGACAGCACCAAAAGAAAGCTCTTCAAGATGCTCATAAGAGCATGATGGTGAGGAACGCAGAGACAAAGGCCAAATCCTTGTGACTTGAGAAAGTGTTTTTACTTCTCTGTGAAACACAGACAATAATAGTACTTACTTCAAAAGTTTACTGTGAGATTTAAATGAATAATTTAGGTAAAGTCCTAGAACAATATTGGGCTCATAGAGTTATAGAAATAATAGCACCGGCATTATCATTATTACGTTGTTATTATTTGCTATTGAAGAAGAGGAAACAGTAGCTAGCTATGAATATTTAAAAATACTTTGTTGGGGAGGCCACTAAAAACAATGCTTTGTTAATGCTAAATAGACAATGGTGATGACACTGGGAATTTGCAACATAAGTTGTAAATAAGGATTCTTGAAACCAAGGAAACTTACTTTAAGGGAAAGCAAGAACAGTCTAAAATTAACCTATCTTTTCAAAATCTAAGAGTTTGAGGATAAGAGGTGAGAGTATTTATGGAGAGTGGGAAAGTAAAGATGTCGTAGAGATTTCATAGTTGGTCAGTGGAGGAGCTAGGAAACAATGTGTCTTGGCTGGGAAGTATAGAAAAAGTACAAAAGAAAAATGTAAGTTTAATCATGGCTTCTAAGGGTAGAATATAACTGCTAGCAGAATTAAAAACAGAGTAGAACTTCCAAATCCACAAAAATGCAACAGAAATAAATTTGGCCCATACTGGCCAAGTCAGGAGAAATAAGAAATAAAACTTCAAATTATCTAGAAATTAATGAAAAGGTGAATATTTTATTCTAAAACTCAAGAGGCACAACTAAACTTGTATAAAAAAAAAAAAAAAAAAGTAAGCCAGGCACAGTGGCAGGCACATGCCTATGATCCCATCTACTTGGGAGGCTGGGGCAGGACGATCACTGGAGCCCAGGAGATTGAATCCAGCCTGGGCAACATAGCGAGACCCCATCTCTACAAAAAATAAACAAACAAAAGAAAAAAAGTATATCTTAAATTTTTTATTAGTTAAAAAGGAAGAAAAATAGAGGAAAAAATTTAACTTAAGAAACCACGAAAAGATCAATGTAGGCCAGGTGCAGTGGCTCACGCCTGTAATCCTAGCACTCTGGGAGGCCGAGGCAGGTGGATCATTTGAGCTCAGGAGTTCGAGACCAGCCTGAGCAACAGCGAGACCCCGTCTCTACTAAAAAAATAGAAAGAAATTAATCGGATGACTAAAACTATATAGAAAAAAATTAGCCGGGCATGGTGGCGCATGCTTGTAGTCCCAGCTACTCGGGAGGCTGAGGCAGGAGGATCGCTTGAGCCCAGGAGTTTGAGGTTGCTGTGAGCTAGGCTGACGCCACGGCACTCTAGCCCAGGCAAAAAGAGTGAGACTCTGTCTCAAAAAAAAAAAAAAAAGATCAATGTAAATAAAAAGAGTAGAGAGAAGTATTTAAGGAAATATGAAATTAATGAAATAGAAGAAAAATAACAAAAGAAAAAATACAAAAAATGAAAGCTGATCCTTTAAAAAAAACCAATTGGATAGATAAGCCTCTGGCAGCCTGATTAAAAATAAAAGAGAAAATGCGAAAATACAGATTTATTAGGAATAAAAAAGCAATAAAACCACTCATACACTGAAAGTAAAAGAATGAATAGAGTATAGAATTGTGCTATAAATCACAGTATGTTAATATTATACAATATTAATCAACCACTTAAAAAACATTGGTTTAAAGCATTGACCAACAGGAAATGTCTATGACTTAATGTCAAGTGAGAAATACAAGCCATGGAATAGACTATGAAATCTGTCCCCATTTTTATAAAAACAAGCAAGGCAAAAGCGTTATAAAAACAAGCAAAAACATTATATACAAAATGTAATAAGTGTATGTAAGCAGAGGGAATGGTGTTTCCATTGGTCACCTCAAGGGTGTGGGGGAAACTCTTTCTCTACATTCTCTCCAATGCGTTAACTGCCTACGATGTATATCGTTTTGTAATTGTCAAAGCCTTTTATAAAGGAAAAAAATAAAAGCAAACATATTAAAAGTACTATTAAGTTCCTGCAAAAACGAAATTGGGGTACATTATAGCCCAGTCCAGCTACGTTTAGGGAAGCAGCCCAGTACTCAAGGCCTTCGCCTACACTCGGCTCCTGAGAGTCCACATAGGACTGGTCTGAGCGCCAGTCACCCCTTAGGCCAAGTGTGGGCATTCGGGGACTGCCAGGCCTTCCCCAGAGCAATCCAACTACCCTAGACGCATCTACTTCCCAAACTGAATATGCTCTTACTTGGAAAACACTCCTGGCAATTTACTTAATGTGTAAACATCTCCAGAGTTCATTCGATTTTAAAAGTATTTTTATATCCTTCTAAAGTTTATAATCACAGGCATTCCTTTTCCTTTTTCATTCTCTACAGAGAAACTTCTAACTCCCTCTCACAATAGGCAGGGTGTGATGCCCACCATTTTAAAGAGAGAAGGTGGCCTATTTCCAGGGTGCAATATCTCCATTCTGAGGAATTTGCTTTAGCAATATTGCCCATTCACAATCATAGGCATTTTTCCTTTCATCTTTGGGTACCTGCCAAGAGGACCAGAGCTGCCCCTCAACACCCCTCCCCTTCTGACACAAACTCCCTGATTTAAGGTCAAAGTTGGTGGATTAACACTGATGTCCTGCATATGCGTTCATTTCCATAACAAAAACTCCAGGCCTGTATCAGGTCTATAAAAACTTTCCAATCCTCCATTGCCTTTGTACAGAGTCCAGCACAGAGCATGTTAGCCACTAATAAATGCTTTTAGACATATCAGCACAGGCTGAAGCTAGACATTTTGGTGTCCGGGGTAAGCAACCCTAAAGAAGCCCTTGGGCCTGCACAGGTGAGTGGAGCAGCGAATGGTCCCACAGACCAGGCCTGACACCAAGGCCTTGGAGAGAGGAGGGAGGAGGGTTCTGGAGGGTGCAGGGCAATAACAAGATCTTGTAAGCATTTAAAATCATTATTTTAAGTGTGTGTATCTCCTAAATGTTGATGCTCTAGGGCAAGGGTTGGCAAACATTGGCCCACCGGCCAAATCTTGCTTGCTGCCTGTTTTGGTAAACATAGTTTTATTGGGACGCAGCTATACCCATTTTTTTTATTATGTTGCCTATGGCTGCGTTTGCACTACAATGGCAGAGTTGGGCTGTTGCGACAGAGACATATGACCCACAAAACCCAAAATGTTTACTACCTGGCCCTTTACAAAAGTTTGCCAACCTCTGTTAGGGGCAAAACCAGGCAATCTGCTCTGGCAATCATTAAAAATAAACGAATGCACTCATGCCCTGGGAGGAGGGGTGAGGGGGTATTAAGAACAGGACTAGGGTGCCTTGGAAACCTCACCGGCACCCTCAAAGAAGAAGGAGCTCAAATCCATAACCTAATCTGTCACCTTAAGAAACTAGAAAAAGAAGAACAAACTAAACCCAAAGCAAGCAGAAAGAAG
>RJWJ010005198.1:38188-70051 GCA_004363605.1 Indri indri | reverse complement strand
ATTTTTTAAATTTACATTTCATTATTGATGTCATAAATTACATCTTTATATATCGTGCACCAATTAACACAGATTCATAGATATTTTATAGTCTTGTGTTTTAAATTCTACAAAAGTTTGAAAAGTGGAGTTATGAATCAAAATTATAACATTATCAGTTTTAATATTTGCTTATATATTTATCTTTAATGGGTGACTTTATATTTTTGTATTGCTTCAAGTTACTGTCTTGTGTTTCGTTTCATTCCAAGTTGAAGGATATCCTTTAGCATTTCTTGTAGGATAGGTCTAATGGTAATAAACCATCTTTTTTTGCCTACCTAGAAATGTCTTGAAATCTCCAACAGTTTTGGAAGGCAGTTTTGCAAGATATAGACTTTTCATTTGACTTATTTTGTTTTTAATTTTACCGCTTTAAATATATCATCCCATTGCTTTCTGGCCTGAAAGATTGCTGCTGAGAAATCTACTGATAATCGTATTGAGGATCTTGTATGGGGTGAGTCCCTTTTCTCTTGCTCCTTTCAAGATGTATTCACCATCAAACTGGCACTGACTGATCAACACTAAGGTGCTCACACAGTAGTAATATTCTTTGGGGGTAGGGGGATTGGAGGTGGGTAAACTCACAAATAATGGATCTGGTGAGCCTTGTATAGGAGGAAAGGGCACGTCTCAAATCATGGTTGGGATATGGCAAAGTCATAACAGGTAACCAAAATGTTTGTACCCCCATAATTTCCTGAAATTAAAAAAAGAACAAACCAAACCCCAAGCTAGCATAAAAAAAGAAATAGCAAAGCTCACAGCAGAATTAAACAAAATGTAAATTAAAAAAATGCAAAGGATCAATGAAACAGAAAGTTTGTTCTTTGAAAAGATAAACAAAATCGATAGAACTCTAGGTAGATGAATCAAAAATAGAAGAGAAAGAACCCAAATAAGTTCAATTGGAAATGAAAAAGGAGACATTACAGCTGATACCACAGAAATACAAAATATCATCTGTGAATGCTACATAAATCTCTATGCACACAAAATGGTAGATGTTGAGGAAATGGATAAATTCCTGGAAACACCCAACTTCTTAAGCCTGAATCAGGAAGAAATAGAAATCCTGAACAGACCAATAATGAGCAGTGAGATTGAAGCAATAATAATAATAATAAAAACTACCAAAAATAACAACAATAAAAAAGGGCCAACTTAAGCATTATGCAAGGCATCCATGTAACAGAAACATTCGTACCCCCTAATAATTTAAAATAACTAATAAAAAAAGAAGAAAGGCAAAAAAAAAAAAAAAGATTCTGTTTTCATCTTTGACCTTCAACTGTTTCATTATTATCTGTTGCAGTGGGGATTTCTTTAGATTTTTTCTATTTGGAGTTTGTTTAGCTTTATGAATTTGTATATCTATGTATTTCCTCAAATTTGGAAAATTGTGGCCATTATTTCTTCATATAAGCTCTCGTCCCTTTTCTCTTTCATCTGAGACTTCCATAATGCATACATTGTTCAGCTTGATGGTGTCCCCAAAACCCCTTACTCTGTTCACTTCTCTTCATTCTTTTTTTCTTTCTTCAACTCAGACTTGGTAATTTTCAATGACCTGTCTTCAAGTATGCTGATTCTGTCTTCTATAATACCTGCTCAGGTCTGCTGTCGAGCTTCTCTAGTTTATCTTTCAACTCAGTTATTATATTTTTTTGGCTCCTTTCTCATATCTATTTGTTAATGTTCTCATTATGCTCATATATCATTTTCTAAGTTCCTTTAGTTCTTTGCGTGTGTTCTACTTTAGCTTTTTGACTGTATGTATGATAATTGTTTTAAAATCTTTGTCAAGTAAGTTCTAGGGCTATGTTTCTTATGATTGGTTTCTGGATATTTGTTTCTTTACATGGGACATAATTCCCTCTTTATTTTATGCCTTGGGGTCTTTTGTTGAAAATTGTGCTTTTTAAAAAACAGCCACCCTCAAAGTGTTTGCGGATTGGCTCTATACAGCAGACACCTTCACCAATAAGCCCTGCTTGAAGGTTCAAGGTATTCTCCAGTCTCTTCTAAGAATATGTCTTCCCTCGGTCTCTGCATGTGCTCTATTCCCCGATTCCCCATGTATGTGGATAGTTTTAAATATCTTTATTTCTTTAAAAGCCTCATCCCTCTTTTTTCTCTGGTCCTTAGAGGTTCTATTGTATTCTTCTTGGAATCTCTTGCCGTCAGGTATCCACAAGTCCACAGTTGCCATGTAGCTTTCACATACCACTGTTTCCACCACTGCTTTCAGTGCCCCTCAACCTGATATCCAAACTATGCCACTGTTTCTGTTAGTGCTCCAGTTCAAGCAAGATAGGAACCATTAACCAAGACCACCTCAAAAGAAGCCATATCATTGCAAACATATTCCATTGTTTCTTTTCTGCCCTGAGAGAGGAACAAGGAATTGGAGATACTTCCTTCCAATGATGTCATACCATGCCAGACAGGGGGTGGGGCATGAGCAAGTAAAAGTGGCACAAATTTTACTACTATTTTGAGTGAGGCTTTTTCTTGGTTAAGGTTTACTTGATTGTTGCAGCTTCTTAACTGGTTTCTGGAGTTTTGAAGAAGTGACTTTGGTCCATATGTTATTGTATGCCTGGTGTTTCCATGGGATAATGAGCACCTGGATCCTCCTAGTACATCATTTTCTGATATAACTCATTTGTGCTTGTTTTTGAGTTCCAAAATTGGCATATTTGTAGAAGTTGTTTTCAAGTGTTTTGCTTTTCAATTTCAAAAGTATGTCTCTAAAATTTATCATTTCTGTGAGGTGTAGTTGTAGTTCCTTACTTGTCACTATTGGATATTATTTAGACTGAATATACCAATGCATATATCCATTATACTCTTCAGACATTTATGTTAGTCTGTGTTTTTGCTATTTCAAAATTGGTGCTATACACATTGTATTCTAGGATCATCTGAGAAATATCTCCTGGTGTAATTTTTTTATGTTATGAACATTTTATAATGGAATTACTTTGTCAAAAATCATGTCAATGTTGAACTTTAGAAGATAATGACCAATTGCTTTTCAAAATGAATTTGCTTACTTAAACTCTTCCTAACAGAATATAATATGAGAGTTCCCATGTATCTACATTCCCACTAACATTCCTTTAATTTTTGCTAAATTAATGAATATAAAATGGTATCACTTTGTAGTCTTAATATGCATTTCTTTGATTAATGAAATTGAGCACATTTTTCTAATCACATTTGCATTTGTGGTGTTAAGTCTATTGTGGTGCCAGTCTATTGTTTTATCTTACGTATATGTTGTTGATTTGTTTTGCAAAAACAAGCATCTCATTCTTGACATCAGTAATTTGTTCCTGCATGTCAGATTTTCTTTGTGAAAATGCTAATTAGGAGCCATTCTTTATAATCAGAAACTTTGTAATTCATTACAAATCAATTTTGAAACACAAATTAAATACAGTGAAACATCTATTTTTGGGTAAAAATTTATCTTGCTAAAATGTAAAATTCTTTAAACATCATTTCCCTTTTACTAAACAATTAATATGGTTTTTAGCAATGGTTGCTAAATGTTGTCCCTCTTAGTGCCAAAAACACTCTCTAGCATTCCATTAACACTATTTGGAATATAACTTGAGATTTTCCGTGTGTATCATTCTGTTCACAAATATTGTATTTAGGAACATTAATGTAAATTTTTTCTGTATATGCATTGTCCAAAAAGTATTATATAGATACATATATTCTATATGTTCAAAAAGTTTTAGTATTGGAAAAAAATCATGATACATTGTGTTAGAGAATGTTAACCAGGGTTAGCATCCTACTGGCTATTTTTTATTTTTTAGTATTTTTGAAATCTTTCTTCAGATTTTTACAAGAATATGGTACAATTCTATTGCATTTTTAGTTTATTTATCCTTTCAGTGTGACTGTTTTAAAATCTTATCTTTATATTTCTATAGCTTCACTATGACTTTAGGAAGGAAATTACTTTTTTACTGTGTTCACTTTTCCTCTTATTTTGCAGGCTTCAGTCATTTATTCAACAAACATTTATTAATATTTATTACATACGTATGTCAGGCAAAGTTCTACATACTGGCAATATGGTAATAAACAAAACACACAAAAACTCCTTATTTTTGTAGTTTAAATCCTTCCATTCTTTCATCATTTCTGGAAAATTCTCAATTATAGTATCTTTATATTATATATCAGTTCTCATCCATTCTCTCAGTTTTATTTTTGAGATTCTGGTTAGATGTATTTTAGAACTTGTCATTCTATCTTCCACATGTATTTTCTCATATTTTTCAATTCTTTGACTTTCTGTACTGCATTCCATGTGTTTAAATCTATCTTCTAGCAAGAAAAAAAATCAAATAACCCTATCAAAAAGTGGGCAAAGGACATGAACAGAAACTTTTCAAAAGAAGATAGACTAATGGCTAACAAACACATGAAAAAATGCTCAACATCTCTAATCATCGCAGAAATGCAAATCAAAAACACAATGAGATATTACTTATCTCCAATGAGAATGGCCTTTACCCCAAAGTCCCAAAACAATAAATGGTGGCACGGTTGCGGAGAGATAGAAACACTCATACACTGCTGGTGGGACTGCAAACTAGTGCAACCTCTGTGGAAAGCTACCGTGGAGTTCTATTCAGCCACAAAAAACAATGGTGATGTAGCACCTCTTGTATTAACCTGGACAGACCTGGAACTCATTCTACTAAGTGAAGTATCCCAATAATGGAAAAACAAGCACCACATGTACTCACCATTAGATTGGTTTTAATTGATCAACACTTAAGTGCACATATAATAATAACATATTGTTGGGCAGATGGGAAGGGGGAGAAGGGGATGGGTATATACACACCTAATGGGTGCAGTGCACATTATCCGGGGGGATGGACATGCTTGAAGCTCTGATTCGGGGGTGGGGTCAAGGGTAATATATGCAACCTGAACATTCGTACCCTCATAATATGCTGAAATAAAAAATAAAATAAAATAAAATAAATCTATCTTTCAGTTCACCAATTTTCTAGTCAACTGTGTTTAATCCACTTTTTAATAGATCCTTTGGTTTGGTATTTTTATGTTTTTATTATTTTATTTATTGTTATTTTATTGAAATAAAACTTACATAAAATAAATGCATTAATCCTAGTTGTTCAGATAAAATTTGACAATTGTATACACTTGTGTGACCTCCTCCAAATATCAGTTGTACAACATTTCCATGCTTCAGAAAGTTTTTTTACACATCTTCCCAATCAAGTCCCTCCTGAGAAGCATTACTAAAGATCAGTCTTACTTATTCCTATATTTTATATAACTAGAATAATACAGGGTGTATTTGAGAGAAGGGAGTCTGTGAGTGGTGAGTGTACTTCGGATATGGTGGAATGTAAATAATTTATAATTCAAGTGTAGAAAATGGCAAATTAAAAGTGTTCACAGATACATTTTCACACCTTCCATTATGAGACATAGACTACTATACCTTCATTTCAGTATGATCTGGTTCTGCAACTTATTTGACCAATAGACTGAAGAAGGAGAGACATAGCATATCTGAAGAGGCCAAGTGATAAGAAGCTTTTTGATGTGTCAACTTGGCTAAACTGAACTACAGTGCCAATAATTTCCATTTTAGTTTACTTTCGTTTATGGAAAAATACACAGGATATTCTCTTGTGAGGTTTGGAGAACTGAAGGAAGGCAATGGCCACATCTTAGAATACATGTATCTTCTCCCAGTTCTTCTATCAAACATTAATCCAGTTATTACTATGAAAAAATTGTTTCAGATGTGATCAATATTCCTAATCTGTTTAACTTAAACTTCAGCAAAACAGAGATTATCCTGGGTGGAATTGACTTATCAGTTGGGAATCCTTTAAAAGTAATCATAGACCTCCTGCTTATGTAAGATTTAGGCACTGAGTCCAAACGTTCTCTCCTTTCCCCTAAATCTTGCTTTCCGACTGCTACCTGTGAACAAAAAGCTTAGCCCATGCCCATGGAGTTCCATCCTAAACATGATCTTCCCTTCTTGATTGCCTATTCAATTAACTTGAGACTTGCTTAGCAAATTCCACAATTGTATTAGATTTTTAGTAAAAATAAATGTGTGTGTGCGTGTGTGTGTGTGTGTGTGTGTGTGTGTATAATCTACCAATTCTGCTTCTCTGGTTGAAGTTTGACTAATGCAGAATTTAGGCTTCAATAGATAGCTAATACAGATTTTGATACCTTTAGTGGGCTGTTACTGTAACAAGGACCTAAAAATATGGAAACAGTTTTAAACAGTGCAATGGGCAGAAGCAAGATGACTTTTTAAGGGCAGGAAAGAAAAAGCTTAAGTCACCATTAACAGTTAGAAATTTAGACTTGGAGGATGTTACTGGTGAGGGCTCAAAAAGTAGGGAGGAGCATGTTAATGCAAACTGGAGAAAGGAGAAGTACTGTTTCATAGTGGCAGAGAATTCAGCAGAATTGTGACTTTCAGTGATATGGAAAGAATTTTTAAGTAATAAACTTAGATAATGAAGTGAGGATCTTTTCAAACAAAGTGTTGAATGTATGGCATGGTTCTTGTCGCTTATAGTAAAATGTGAGATAAAAGAGACAAATTAAGGAAAGAAGTGTTATATAAAAAGGAAGCAGATTTGATAATTTTGGAAATTCTCAGCCTATCAAGGTGGCAAAAGGCACTGAATTAGGGGATTCTCTGTTAGGAAAGTATGCTCCCAAGAAAAGGCTGAGGGTCACACTGCAACCATTTCTTGAAACTTCAGAACGACCAAAACATCAGAGTATTCAGTCACACAAAAGACTCTTTTGAAGAGATTAAGGGTGTGTCTGGAAGATTCTTTCAACCAAATCAGAGGACCACTTGGAAGTTTGAGGGCATTGTCCCTCATGCAACTAGCAGGAGCCAGAATTAGAGAAACGATTATTTCTAAAAGATCAGTGAGTTTTTCTTTTGTCTAATGGAATGAATTTCTATGAAATACATGAAAGGCTCACAAAAATCTTGAGAAATTTATTTTAGCAGAAACTCTGACAGCTTGTACTAAAAAAGAGACAGAGAATTGAAAATAAAAGGTGTCTCTTGGACCCTCAAAATTCTACTGGCAGCAAGCAGATTGAGCTGCAAACACATGCTACTTTCCATGAAAAAGGGCGAATGATTCAGAAGGCAGAAGGAAGAAACCCAGAGGACAGAGTTAAGAGCCGCAAAGCATTATTCCTAGTCTTTGAAACTTGATCTAACAACTCTGGAGAGTTTTCCAGTCTGTATTTTATATCTTGTGTGAAGCAGCAACTAGTTTACATCTTTCATTTTCTCCATCATTTGAACTGGAATGCCTATAGTTGTTGTCTTATACCAGTCCCACCATTGTATGCTGGGTGTTGTATTAGTCTGGCTTGGCTCACAAGATTATGGAGGGTGAGAAGTCCAAGACCTGCAGTTGGTCAGGAGATCTGATGATATAGTTCCAGTCAGAGTCCAAAGGCCTGAGAACTAGGAGAATGATGGTGAAAGTTCTAGTCTGAGTTCAAGTCCAAAGATAGAAGACTGATGTCCCAGATTGAAGACAGTCAGGCAGAGAGAAAGAATTCTTTCTTACTCAGCTTTTTATTTTATTCAGGCCTTCAAGGTATTTGATGGGGCCCACCCATATTAGGAGGGCAATCTGGTTAACTCAGTCTACCAACTCAAATGTTAATCTCATCCAGGAACACTGACTCAGACACACGTCCTGATTTAGATGATAAGATTTTGAAATTTGAGCTGATGCTGTAATAGTATAAGAATTTGGGGGATATTTTGATGGGGTGAGTATATTTTGCATGTGGGAGAGACATAGATCACTGGAGACCAGAGGATCCTTAAGAAGTTCTTATCAGGCTTTGGTACGAACTTCCTAAGATTATCCTCCCCACCAATGATTCATGCCTTTTTATAATTCCCTCCCATGAAGTATGGCAAAACCTCTGAGTTGTTTCTAGCCAATAAAATATGACAAAGTTGATATGGCAGTTGTTCACATAATTTTGGCATATTATATAAGACTCTGTCTTAGCTGAGTGGAAAGATTCTCCTGCTGGCTTTGTATTATAGGAGTAGGTTGGTACATAGCAACATATTACTGATATTTAGATAGATATAGATAAAGATGCAGATACAGATACTCTTTAAAAGACTTGCATTTATCCAGATAGTTCAATTTTTCCACATTCCTTCCTGAAGATCTGGATTTCTATCTGTTTCCATCCAGTGTCTTTAGAGTGAAAATTTTTAACATTTCCTATAGGGCAGACCACCTGGAGACAAATTGTTTTATATTTTATCTGACTCAAAATGTCTCTAGTTTCTTTTTTATTTTATAAACTATATTAAAATATAGTATTTATATAATGAAATGCACACATTTAGTTTATAGTTAAATTATTTTGAATATGTATACAACCATGCAATGTATTGAAATAATCAAGATATATAATAATTTTCCATTGTCCCCAAAGTTTCCTACATACTACTTCCCAGTATATATCTGCTCCCTATTCCAAGAAGTAGACAACATTGATCGATTTTGTATCACTGGATTATAGTCATCTTTCTTGGAGTTTCACATAAATGAAACCTTACAGCATATTCTCTTTCATGCTGGTGCATAGTGATCCTGAGGGTTGTACATGTTGTTGTGTTTATCAAGAGTTTGTTCATTTTTACTACTACATAGTGTCCTTTGTTTGGATATCCCACAATTTGTTTATCTATTCTCTTACTGATGAATGTTTGAGTGGTTTCTAGTTTTTATGTGTTATGAATAAAACTACTATTAATATTGATGAATAGGTGTTTGTGACAAGATGGCTACCCAGATACATCGAATGCCAGATCATCCCAGAAAGAAGGAAAATTTTAGGTTAAAAAGGAAAAAATAGAATAGATCGGGTGTAATTCCAAGGAAAAAGTGCCAAAACCTGCTGGAGATTCCATGGGAATAAGTTGTGAAGCAGAACCAGCAGGAGCAAGATATTGGCAGACATAAACCTGTGAAAGGCTTGGAGCCTGCTGAATAGTGTAGGTGAAGGGGTTTGTTTCTCTCTCCCTCACACTGCTGGCAGTCAGCAGGCTCCCAAGCTGCTGGAGAGCCGTTCTACCCTCACAAACCCAAAAGCAGCTGCTGCCAATGGATGGGGAGTTTCTTGAGGACAAAGAATCAGGCTGCCAGGTTCCTTAGGGTCGCTTCCCAACACCACACACCCAAACTGAGATGACAGGCACTATATGGCTTCTCCACCCACTGTGCACCTTTGTTCTTCCCATGGAGCTTCAGCTCTTTAGTTTTTATCTCATTCATCCCCACACAAACATTTTCCAACTCTGGCCCAGACTACAGGAGCCATAGGGGGCCAGTGGCTCCCAGTAGACCAATGTGACTCCAGAAGTGGACATTCTGGGTGGGCTGCCTTCTGGAGAGAGGGATAGAGATGACCAGAGTGCTACCTGCCATCCATTCAGACTCTTTTCCTTCCCTGCCTCTCCACAACCCATGGCTGCCAAGAGAGAATTGAGCCAGGGTTCTCAGGAATGGCTGCTTCCTCTCTGTGTGTACACTATACCACGGAATCAACAGAGAGTGGGGCTCAAACCAATTCCTCTTAAAAACCTGCAGAGGACTAATGGGTGCTCAGACTGTGATCTCTCAGGTCTCCAGCTCTCCCTGCTGCTGCTGGCCCGGCTGTTCCATCAGAGGAGGGCACAAGTCAAAGTGGAGGGACATCAAACCTGCTTGAGCCCCCCAGGACCAGGAACACCTTTTCCTGGTACAGTCAAGGATTGATCTTTGGGGACCCAAGGACAGGCCCACAGGCCAGATCCATACCCGCAGGACACAATCCTGTTGCTCTGGGGTCCAGAGAGGAAATTTGTGAACTAATCTTGAGAGACAAGGGTGTCCACCTCGGCAGAACTGAGAGGACAGTGCAGTGTGGATCTGAGCTGGAGCACACTCATGGAGCACCCCTCCTCCACAAGAAAGCCACACTGTCAGACCAGAGCGGGATCCTGGATAGGGAAGCCCCCAGCCCACAGCACCATTGCTGGGGAGCTTAACTTGTCTGAGCTCCTGAGTGTCAGCAGACACTAGAGGGAACCTGTGGAGCAGAGGAAGAGGGAGAAGAGTGAAACCCACTCCAGACAGCCAGATTGATAATCTCAGACGGCCCACCCCCAGAAGCAGACTATCTGGCTTGGTGGGGCACTTCAGCCCCTCCCTGGTGGCTATTCCCAGCAGCCTAGGAGGGACTTGCAACCCCTGCTGAGATAGTTACCTTAGCTTTTGTGGAGCCTGAGTGTAGGCTTACCTGACTCAGTCCCACCCAGCCTCACTCCCCCAGCCACGCTCATGGATTGGCAGAATCAACGTTGTTAAAATATTTATACTACCCAAAGTAATTTATAGATTTAATGCAATCCCCTTTAAAATGCCAATGCCACTTTTCACAGATCCAGGAAAAATAATTTTATCCTTTGTATAGAACCAGAAAAGAGCCCAAAGAGCCAAGGCAACCTTAAGCAAAAAGAACAAATCAGGAAGCAGAACTTTGTCAGACTTCAAGGTATGCTACAAAGCTGTAGTAACCAATGTTGCTTGCACAAAAACAGAGACATAGACCAATGGATCAGAACTGAGAACCCAAATATAAAACCATCCTCATATTGCCATCTTATCCTTGACAAAGAAGCCAAAAACATACACTGATGAAAAGAATCCCTATTCAATAAACAGTGCTGGGAAAATTGGATAGTCACGTGTAGAAGACTGAAACAGGATCCACACCTCTCACCACTCACAAAAATTAATTCACAATGAACAACAAACTTAAACCTAAGGAATGAAACTATAAGAATTCTGGAAGAAAATGTTAGAAAAACACTTTTAGATATTGGTCTAGGAAAGGAATTTATGGAGAAGGCTCCAAAAGCAGTCACAGCAACAAGAAAAAAATAAATAAATGAGACCTGATCAAATTAAAAATCTTCTGGACAGCTAAGGAAACAATCAACAGAGCAAATAGACAACCTACAGAATGGGAGAAAATATTTGCATGCTATACATCCAATAAAGGGCTGATAACCAGACTCTACAGAGAACTCAAGCAAATGAGCAAGAAAAAGCCAAACAACCCCATAAAAGTGGGCAAAACACAGGAATTGAAGCTTCTTAAAAGAAGATAGACAAAGGCCCAACAAATATAAACATATGAAGAAATGCTCCACACCACTAATTATCAAGGAAATGCAAATTAAAAGCACAGTGTAATATCACCTTACCCCAGTTAGAGTGTTTTTTTTTTTTATTCCAGGGTATTGTGAGGGTACAAACATTATAGTTACACTTTATGTCTTTGCCACACCCAAGTGCGGGTTGAAGGCTTGCCCTTCCCTCCCTTTAGTGCTCAACATGTCCTTTAGTTGTAGATTTTCCCCCCATCCCCCTAATCCCTAGAGAGTATTTCTGCCATGTGATCAAACTAGTGTTGACCAGTTAGTACCAATTTGATGGCTAGTACAAGTGGATCCCATTCTTCTGCTCTTGTGGTGCCTCACTTTGGATAATGGGCTTAAGTTTAATCCAGGAAAGTATAAGAGGTACTAGATCACTGTCGTTTCTTATGATTAATATTCCGTTGTAAACATATACCAAATTTTAATAATCCACTCATGGATTGACGGGCACTTGGGTGGTTTCCACATCCTTGCAATAGTGAATTGTGCTGCCATAAACATTCGGGTGCAGATGTCTTTATCGTAGAATGTTTTGTGCTCTTTTGGGTAGATGCCTAATAGTGCTATTGCTGGATCAAATGGTATTTCTGTTTTTAGCCCTCTGAGTTATCTCCAAATTCTTTTCCACAGAGGTTGCACTAATTTACAGTCCCGCCAGCAGTGTAAGAGTGTTCCTGACTCTCCACATCCTCGTCAGCATTTGTTGTTTTGGGATTTTTTGATAAAGGCCAATCTCACCGGGGTTAGCTGATATCTCATTGTGGTTTTGATTTGCATTTCTCTAATGATTAGAGATGTTGAGCATTTTTTTATATGTTTGCTGGCCATTATTCTGTCTTCTTCTGAAAAGTTTCTGTTCATTTCTTTTGCCCATTTGTTGATGGGGTTGTTTGATTTTTTCTTGTTGATTTTTTTGAGTTCTAGATAGATTCTGGTTATCAGCCCTTTATCAGATGTGTAAAAAGCAAATATTTTTTCCCATTCTGTGGGCTGTCTATTCACTCTAATGATAGTTTCCTAGGCAGTGCAGAAGCTTTTTAATTTGCTTAGATCCCACTTATTTATTTTTGTTGCTGCGGCAATTGCTTTGGGGTTCTTCTTCAAGAATTCCTTGCCTAAGCCGATGTCTGAAAGAGTCTTCCCAACATCTTCATTTAGAATTCTTAAGGTTTCATGCCTTAGGTTTTAGTCTGTTATCCATCTTGAATTGATTTTTGTGAGAGGTGAGAGGTGGGGGTCCAGTTTCAATCTTCTGCATGTAGCTATCCAGTTTTCCCAGCACCATTTATTGAAAAGAGATTCTTTTCCCCGGTGTATATTTTTGTCAGCTTTGTCAAATATTAGATTACCATATGCAGATGGTTTCATCTCTGGATTCTCAGTCCTGTTCCAGAGGTCAATGTCTCTGTTCTTGTGCCAGTACCAAGCTGTTTTAGTTACTATAGCAGTAGTACAGCTTAACGTCTGGTAGACTGATACCTCCCAGTTTGTTCCTTTTACTTAAGATTGCTTTGGCTGTACGAGGTCTTTTCTGGTTCCATACAAAGTATAGAATTATTTTTTTCCAGATCTGTGAAGAATGATAATGGGATTTTGATAGGGATTGCATTAATTCTGTAGATCACTTTAGGTAGTATGGACATTTTAACAATATTGATTCTACCAATCCATGAGCAAGGTAGGTTTTTCCATCTGTTTATATCTTCTACAATTTCTTTTTTTAGCGTTTCGTAGTTCTCTCTGTATAAGTCTCTTACATCTTTCGTTAAATATATTCCTAGGTATTTAATTTTCTTTGAGGCTATTGTAAAAGGAATTGCGTTTTTGATTTGATCTTTGGCTTGACTGTTGTTGGCATATATGAATGCCACAGATTCGTGTGTATTGATTTTGTATCCTGAGGCTTTGCTGAATTCTTTTATCAGTTCTAGGAGTCTCTTAGATGAGTCCTTGGGATTTTCTAGGTATAATATCATATCATCAGCAAAGAGCGAGTGTTTGATCTCATCTGTCCCCATTTGGACACCCTTAATACCCCTCTCTTGCCTAATTGCTGTGGCAAGGATTTTGAGCACTATGTTGAATAGAAGTGGAGATAGAGGGCAGCCTTATCTGGTTCTGGTTCTAAGTGGGAATGGTTTCAATTTTTCCTCATTCAATGTGATATTGGCAATGGGTTTTTCATAAATGGACTTGATAATTTTAAGGAATGAGCCATCTATGCCTATTTTGATGAGAGTTTTTATCATAAAGGTGTGTTGGACTCTGTCAAATGCTTTTTCTGCATCTATCGAAAGAATCATATGGTCTTTGTTCTTGCTTTTATTTATGTGACGAATTGCATTTATAGATTTGCATATGTTAAACCAGCCTTGCATCCCTGGAATAAAGCCCACCTGGTCATGGTGAATTATTTTTTTGATGTGCTGCTGAATTCTATTTGCTAAAATTTTGTTGAGGATTTTCGCGTCTGTATTCATGAGGGATATGGGTCTGTAGTTTTCTTTTTTTGTTGTGTCCTTTTCTGGCTTTGGTATCAAGGTGATATTGGCTTCATAGAATGAGTTAGGAAGGATGCCATCTTTCTTGATATTGTGGAATAATTTCTGTAGTATGGGTGTGAGTTCTTCTTTGAATGTTTGGTGAAACTCTGAAGTGCAGCCATCTGGTCTGGGACTTTTTCATTTTGGGAGGTTTTTGATTGCTGCTCCAATTTCTGAGCTTGAGATTGGTCTATTCAGATATTCTGTTACCTCTTGGGTGAACTTAGGGAGCTTGTATGTTTCCAGGAATTTGTCCATTTCCTCCTCGTTATATAGTTTTTGGGCATATGGGTTTTTGTAGTAATCAAAAATAATGTTTTGTATATCCGTGGTGTCTGTTGTGACCTCTCCTTTTTCATTTTTGATTTAGTATATTAGAGACCTTTCCCTTTGGATTCTAATCAATCTAGCAAGTGGGGTGTCAATTTTGTTTATCTTTTAAAAAAAACAGCTTTTGGTTTTGTTGATCTTCCGTATAGTTCTCTTGTTCTCAATTTCGTTTAGTTGTACTTTGATCTTAGTTATTTCTTTTCTTCTGTTTGGATTGCGATTGGTTTGCTCTTCCTTTTCCAAGTCCTTTATTCTGTTTATTAGATTTTCAATTTCTGAACTTTCTGTTTTTTGGATATGAGCATTTATTGCTATTAGTTTTCCTCTCAGGAATGCTATTGTTGTATCCCACAGGTTTTGATAGCTTGTTTCTCTGTTATCATTTAGTTCGAAGAAGTTCTTGATTTCCCTCTGTATTTCCTCCTTGACCCAGGAGTTAGTCAACAATAGATTGTTTAATTTCCATGACTTTGTGAGGTGGTGAGTATTTCTGTTGGAATTGAACTCTAATTTTAAACCACTATGGTCCGAGAAAGTACACGGTATAATTTCTGATGAAGCTTAGCATGTCACGCAGTTATTAGACTTTCCAAAGTAAACACGAAAGAAGCAATTCTTCGAGCAGTGAGACGAAAGCAACAAATAACCTATAAAGGAAAGCCAATCAGACTAACTGCTGATTTCTCATCTGAAACCCTACAAGCCAGAAGGGACTGGGTCCCTATGCTTAATCTACTAAAACAGAATAATGCCCAACCCAGCAATTTAAATCAATACAAATTTGTTATCTTACAACAGAAATTTATGATCTTACAATAAGCCAGGAATCTATGAATGGTTTTAAATGGGTCCTCTGTTCAGGCTGTAATTAAGATGTCGTATGGGAATGTGATTCTCATCTGAGGCTCCATGTTATCTTCCATGCTCATTGGTTGTTCGAAGAATTCATTTCCTTGCAACTATATGACTGAGGTCCCTGTTTTCTTGCTAACTGTTTGCTGAGGACCACACTCTGTGCCTCGAGGCCACCCATAGTCCCTGGCCAGATGGTGTCCACAGGAAGTTTTAAACACACACACACACACATATATATATATATTTCCAGGCCAGCAGGAGCACTTCTGCTACTGCTTCTTGTTTCTTATTAGGCCAGACCAACCAGGGTAGCCTCTTTTTGTTTAACTCAAAATTAACAGATTAGTAACATAATCATGGCCATGATGCCTCATTCTATTCACTTGTCTTTCATACACTTAAGGGGAGGGGATAATACAAGGTGTGTACACCAGAGAGCAGGAATCTAGGGGATGAATTTTAGAATTCTGCCTATCACACATATGCACTGCAAAAACTTATTCCCAATCTATGTCTTCTTTTTTTCATTTTAAAATGGTGTCTCTCTGAGAGAGACTGTTCTAATTTTATAGTCTATTTTTTCATTTATGGTTTATATTTTTGTGTATAATCTGTAAAATGTTTACCTATCCAATGTCATAATTTTGTATGTTTTCTCCTAGAAATTTTGGAATGTTAATATTTAGTTTAGATCTGTAAATCATTTTGAATTGACTTTTTTAAATGGTGTGAGGGAAAGATTGAGGAACATGTTTAAAATATGGTTAATTAGTTATTTCAGCACCATTTATTGAAAAAACAATCATTTCCTCATTTAATTACCTTTATTACTTTGTGGAAAACCAATTGATGTGATATTAATATAAATGCTAAACAAAAGAAGACAATATGAAAAGGCTACATATATTTCAACCATATGACATTCTGGAAAAGGCAAAACTAGGGGGATGAAAAATGAATGCCAGGAGGACGATGTAAGGAGGAATGAATAGGTCCAGCACAAGGCAATTTTAGGGCATTGAAACTATTCTATTCTGTATAATAGTATAATGGTGAATATATGTATATTAATCATGTGTTTCTGATGCTTTGACATCTTGGGCCTTGGTGACACTGGAGAGACTGACCATCCCAGAAGCAGCCAATTCCTAGACATAGTAAATGACTCGCCTGTGAGCACACCTTCCATATGCAAACTAATCAGTCCAGAGCCTGTACCCTAGCAATACCCTTATCAAGCTCTCACAGAACTCTCATCCTATTGGCCATTCTGTATCTGCCCTAATCATCTCAGAGCTGGGTACCAGACAACTAGCGAAAACCACTTTGCTTCAGAACCTACTGAAGTTATTAAAATTAGTCAATACTAAACCTGCCTCACCTCTTCCCTCCCATGGAAACCACAATAAAAGCTCTTGCCCATGTTTCCCTCCACTGTCTGCCTCCTAACTGAACCTGGCTCTTCCTGGAGTGGTACCCCAATGATGTAGCAGGTCCCCTCCTTTTGGAAACTATGAGTTACAAACTATCTTTTCAATGGCACACAATCATCTCCAGATCTGTTGATCTCACTATACCTGTGTAGTAATAAAACCTACATTTTAAAGCAACAGCATGATACATATGTCAAAGCCCAAAGAACGTCAACCCAGGGTGAACATTAATGTAGTGACTTTAGTAAAAAATACTGTGTCAGTATGAGCTTATCAATGTAGTAAATATATTACATTAATGTAACATTTAAATAATAGGGGAGACTGTGGGGGAGGAGGATGAAGGAGAACATAGGAACTCTGTACTTTTCAAATCAATTTTTCTGTAAATCTAAAATGGCTCTAAAAATAAAGTTTATTAAATTTTAAAAATGATTCTATTTCAGGACACTTGTATTTGTTCTATTATATATATATATATATATATATATATATATATATATATATATATATATATATCCTTAAGCTAATACTACATTGGCTTTACTAGGTAGGTTTATAATAATTCTTAGAATTGGTTATTCTGTGTATTCTAATTTTGTTCTTCCTTTTCAAAATTGGTTCGGCTCTTCTTGCTCCTTTGAATCAAATTTTATAATCAGCTTGATGATTAAAAAATGACATATAAAACTTTGAGAATGTATCAAATGTATATTTCAACGTGGAAAGAACTCATATCATAAAAAATATCTCATCTTCCAATCAATGAAAATAGCATGCCTCCCCATATATATAGGTCCCTCTACTTCCTGGAATTTATTTAAATTTCTTTGTATTCTCAACAATCTGATAGGTCAAAAAAGTAAAATTTTTATTTTGTACCTTATCTGAATTTTTCTTATTGTTTTTTGGAACCAATAATCTCTCAACTTTACACCCGGTAACAGAAGTGGAAGAGTCTATTGAGTTCGAAATTTCAACAAATATACATGGGTGCTTGTGTGTGTATACATACATTTCTAAAATTTTTATTTGTTTTCTAAATGTTACAGTATTTTTTTTTTGTTTCAGGAAATTATGGGGGTACAAACATTTTGGTTACATGTTATGACTTTGCCACATCCCAACCATGATTTGAGACGTGCTCTTTTCCCCCTACAATGCTCATTGTGTCCAATAGTTGTGAATTTACCCACCGCCAAATCCCCAACCCCCAAAGAATATTACTACTGTATGAGAAACTTAGTGTGGATCAGTCAGCGCCAGTTTAAAGACGAGTACATGTCGTGCCTATTCTTCCATTCTTGTGATACCTCACTTCGGAGGATAGGCTCAAGCTCTATCCAGGAAAATATAAGAGGTGCTAGATCACCATTGTTTCTTATAATTGAGTAGTATTCCATTATATACATATACCATATTTTATTAATCCACTCATGGATTGACAGGCACTTGGGTTGTTTCCACATCCTTGCTGTAGTGAATTGTGCTGCCATAAACATTCGAGTGCAGATGTCTTTGTTATAGAATGGCTTTTGTTCCTTTGGGTAAATGCCTAATAGTGGTATTACTGGATCAAATGGTAGTTCTATTTGTAGCTCTTTGAGGTATCTCCAAATTCTTTTTCACAGAGGAACCTGGATCCCCACCTCTCATCTCTTACAAAAACCAATTCTAGATGGATAACAGACTTAAACCTAAGGCATGAAATCTTAAGAATCCTAGAAGAAAATGTAGGGAAGACTCTTTCAGACATTGGCCTAGGCAAATAATTTATGAAGAAGACCCCCAAAGCAATCACGGCAGCAACATAAATAAATAAATGGGACCTGATCAAATTAAAAAGCTTTTGTACAGCCAAGGAAACTATCATTAGAGTGACTAGACAACCCACAGAATGGGACAAAATATTTGCTCTCTACACATCCAATATAGGGCTGATAATAAGAATCTATCTAGAATTCAAAAAAAAATCAAACAACCTCATCAATAAATGGGTGATGGACATGAACAGAAACTTTTCAAAAGAACACAGAATAATGGCCAGCAAACATATAAAAAAATGCTCAACATCTGTAATCATTAGGGAAATGCAAATCAAAACCACAATGAGACATCACCTAATTCCAGTAAGATTGGCCTGTATCAAAAAATCCCAAAGCAATAAATGCTGGTGAGGATATGGAGAGATAGGAACACTCTTGCACTGCTGGTGGGACTGTAAATATCACAGTATTTTTGGTTGTCTTGTACTTCTTGTTTATTTTTTGGTATCCATGTCTTATTTTCTTTAACATTTAATAAATAATTTACACTCTTTCTGATAATTCCAAGTTTTAGGTATGTAAATCCCTTATTGTTATTTCCTGCTGACTCTCACTTCTGTCAATTTACTTTCTTCATTGTTTATTAATCTTTAACAGTAAATTAATATCTCTGATCTTTATCTGTGGTAATATAAAGGTCTATATAGCATATGATTTAATTTGCAGTTGCCTCTTCCTGAGTCAGAAGACACTAATGATCTAGTACTATTTTAAATTCCTTTCAATGTACTTGACAAAAATGTGATTTCCTCAGGTTCATCTCCCTCCTTTGAGACTCTTTCACATCATGATTTCTAGAATACAGTGCTGATTTTGGCAGTCGCTTTTAGAGGAACTCTGCTATTTTGCTTTCAGTGGCTGCTCAGAACTCCCTATTCTGGTTTTACTTCAAGCTTATTCCTTTTTCATTGTCATTGGGGGGTTGGTAGTAGTTCTTGGAGACTTCTTTCTTTTGCTCATCTAGAAACACATTTTAGCTGGGCATGGAGACATGCACTGGTATAGCCAGCTACTCAGGAGGCTGAGGTGGGAGGATCACTTGAGCTCAGGAGTTCAAGTCTTCAGTGAGCTATGATTGTGTCACTGTACTGCAGTCTGGATGAAGAGCAAGACCCCATGTCTCTAAAAAAAATTCTTCAGTTTTATAGGTCTTTTGAAGTGTCTACTGAAGGCCTATTGAAGGTCTTTTGAAGTGTATATTCTCTTACTCCTCAAGAATGCATTATTTCCCATCTCTGCAGAAGGCCTCAAAAGTTTCTCATGCCAATAAGATTATAAAACCTCTGGTGACTTATCCTAGTGTCTTAGTTTACTTTCTGTTGCTTATAACAGAATACCTGAAAGTGAGTAATATATTTTTTAAAAGGAATTAATTTACTATAGTTATGAAGGCTGAGAAGTTCAAGCTCAAGGAGCTGCATCTGGTGAGAGTTTTATTGCTGCTGGAGACTCTCACAAGAGTCTCAAGGTGGTGCAGGCTACCATGGCAAGGGGGCTGTGTGTGCACACTCAGGTTTCTCTTCTTCCATTTATAAAGCTACCAGTCCCACTTCCATGAAAACCCATTACTCCCTTAACCCATTAGTTTATTAATTCATTCATGTCTTACCTCTTAAAGGCCTCACCTCTTAATACTACCACATTGGGGACCATAAGTTTTCACCAGGAGATATTTTCTTCTTGTTTTCAAGAAGTAAAAATATAGTGATGTAGAGTTCTGTGAGTTCCTCAAGGGTTCCCTCTTTAGTATTAATACTTTTTTGAATGGTAATT
Organism: Indri indri; assembly: GCA_004363605.1. NCBI lineage: Eukaryota > Metazoa > Chordata > Mammalia > Primates > Indriidae > Indri > Indri indri. The sequence goes on along the minus strand of RJWJ010005198.1, from coordinate 49,935 downwards.
GCATCTTTCCCTTTTAGGAGAAAGAAATGTGAGCTTTGTGGGCTTTCAGAAAATCTAAGCCAATTAAGTGAATGGGAGCTGAAGGAACTAATAGAAACCAATGATAGCCCCGGAGTTCCCCAAGTTGAAAGACTGTGGGGAGACAGCCCCTCTCACTGATGTTGGGAAACCATCCTGCTGTTGCAGAGATCTGCTGAGATGCATACCCATCTGGGCCACTGGAACAGTTGTCTGGACTTTGTTCCCTGGGCAGTGCTCCCACACAGCCCCAATGCTCTCCTTGGGTCTTCCTTAGGTCCATCTGATCTCGAAAGCCACATTAACCTACGAGCCATTGCAAGACTTGTGGCAAGCCTGATCATAGAGCTTCCTCTAGTGCTGGGACAGCAGTGATCATAGCCTTAGAGAACACATCAGTCAGTCTGTTTAGAATCCCTGAGAAGGCCCCCTGAGGAAGGACAGGCACAGAATAAAACAGGCTGTGAAGACTAAAATAAATACCTAATCACTCAATGTGCAGATATTATCACATGTCCACACGCATCAAGAACATTCCGGGAAATATGACCTCACTAAACAGACAAAATAAGGCACCAGAGACTAAACCTATAGTGATAGAGATGTGTGATCTCTCAGACAAAGGATTCAAAATAACTGTTTTAAGGAAGCTTAACAAACTTAGAGAAAATATAGAGAATCAATTCAGAAACTTATCAGAGAAATTTAAGAGAGATTGAAATAATAAAAAAAAAAAAGAACAGAGATCCTGGAGCAGAAAAATAAAATGAATGAAGTGAAAAATGCAATAGAGAGTATCAACAGAAGAGTTGATCAAACAGAAGAAAGATTTGATGAGCTTGAAGATAGACTATTTGAAAATAGTCAGACAAGAGAAAAGAATAAAAAGAAATGACCAAAGTTTATGGGATCTATGAGACAACATCAATATTTTCCAGGATGCTTTAATTGTTGCGGTTTGGCCCAGTTCAAGGGTTCGAGGCAGGGTTTGTTTTGGGGGGCTTTTTTTTTTTTTTTGGTAAGTTTGCAGGACATGCAGTCAGTTCTTCTCAGAATGGCTTCCCAACTCCATTTCAGAGTTCCGAACATGAATGATGCCATTTTGTATATCTCATTTCACAAGCCAAAGTAAATCCACATCCCATTGCCCTTTCTAATGAATATCTAACTGCTTTGTACAACCACATGGTATAATGGAATCAGCACATGTTTGGGATTCAGAAGGTGGACCAGGAACAAATCGCTTCACCTTTCCAATCGGCTTCCTCATCCGTGAAAGAGGAGTGATGGTAATATATCATAGATTCTGATGAGAATTAAACAAGACAAGGTATGTGAAAGTAATGAGGTTATTAGAGGATATACAAGTGTTCATTACATATATGTTATAGAAAATATATAAAAGTTATATAAAATAGTTACAATATGACCACTTACATGTAAAATAATGAAAATTATAAAGGTCACACATGTTTAATAAATTGTCAACATATGTAAAACTATATATATTTGCTTTACACAAGTTTTTCAATTCATGCTTAATAATATATACGATCACTTATATTTCAAAAAAAAACCAAAAAACAAATTTTAATGTGACTTTTGGAAGGAAAAAAATTCAAACAATAGCACCTAGCATTCCGTGGGTTCCTTGGATACACACACATATAATATTAGATCCTCATCATGATCCTTGTTTGTATACACACACATCTATATATGTGTGATATTAAATTTTGTTAGATTTTACTCTTAAATCATCATATTGCACATGATCATTACCAATTTTTAAAGTAAAAATGCCATAGAAATAGTTTGCTTACAGTCCTCCCCCCAAAGATTTTTAGCAGTATAAACTAAACAATAAAATAAAAGCAGAAAGAGCCAAGGAATAGTCATACTTCAATTGTAAATATGCTGAATTTGGCCCAAATCTTTGTGAGAAATAAAACAGATTATAAATACAGCAAGGTTAAAATAACTGGTATAATTGATGGAGAATTGAAATAGTTCTTCCTACATATTTATATCTTATTAAAAGGAACGAAATGTAATTATATTAGTATGTATATCTCTGTGTTATTGCATGATTAACATGCATCCCTGTTATATCAGAAAATCCATCAATATAAATACCTTCATTGGCTCAATCTGGTACAAAGCTATGGAAGACAAGAACAAATTGGGATTTAAAGCTCCTAAATAACAGAAGTAATATATTAAGTACTTTACCCATGGTCTTTGTTGATTTCTGTTTTCTGTCTAGTTGCTTTCTAGAGCCTTCTTCCACAAGAATTGTCACTATTTCCTCTCATGGATATATTTCTCATAAGGAATTCATATTAGAATTTATAGAGGCCAATGATTTCTGCCATGGTTCTTTCTACTCATTTCACACTTTCAAGAAATTGAAATTGAGAAAGAATCTAAAGAGAAAGAGACTTATTGCTTGCTATTAGGAGTTCCCAACTTCATACATTTCCTCTTTCTGGAAATATAACTTCACATTGAAGTAATTTCCCATTAAGTAAGATTGTACTTCTTTGCAAAGTCTTCAGAGCAGTTCTAAGATATAAATTCTGCATATATGGCATAAGTTGTAAAAAAAAGTTAAGTAAAATTTTACTAATGTAGAGTGCTCAGTGAGACTGAATACCTAGAAATCAAATAATTAGGAATGGCTGAGACATTTCTAATACAATAAGGTTAGATAAATGGATTATATTATCCATACAGAAATATTTCAGCACCATGAAATAATGCAACTTATAAATTTGGAAATAAAGTCATTAAATTCTTTGTATAATTAGCAGTGTGAAAAAATATGAATTATTTGTAAATAAAATTGCATTTTCTCCAAAAGTATAAATAAGCACACTTAAAGAAGCACCAATACATAAAAATGTATTGGATGACATTTGTTTAAACCTATTTTAAGGATATAAAGTGCTATATTAAATATATACTTCTTAATAAATTAAAAAGTGAGAATAACTTTTAGGAATGCAGACAGTTTGAACATAAGATATGATAAATCTGGTTTTATACAGACTACGTAACAAAGAACTCACCCTTGCTGTGTGGATAGGAGTCTTCTCCACAAACCCAGTTCCTGTCCTGGGGCAGAACTGAGATTTGGGACAGAACCCTTCATCTGAAAGCCAGCAATCAATTTGTCTCAAAGACACTGGAAAAGCATACTGTATCTTGACATTAGGGACTGTTCTTTTGTCCCAAGGGGGAAATACTACCCCTGTGTTAGTTGTAGGAATGAGATGAGAGAAGGTACAAGGAGACAACAAATTAATCCTACTGCTGTATTAGACACATAGAAAATCTTCTGCACATTTCTCTCAGTCTAATCTGATTCATACTGTCTTCCATGTACTTTATTCTAGTAATACAGAGTGTAATAAAGTTAAGGGTAATGATTTGTGCTTACTCCAGCCCAAATGACAAACCAAACAAATAACGAAATGAATAAATTCGTTGATAAAAAAATTGATTTTATAACAAATATATAATATTCTCAAAAAGTGCACAAAGCTTTGCCTTTAACCTTTTCTCTCGTATTCATATATATAACTTCATCTCAACCATATATAGAGTAACCTTTAGTCAATGTCTCTCTTGCCATGACTTCTGGCTATTTTCTTAGCTAAGATTTACATTTGCTTCATTTTCTGCTTTTTGGTTTTTTTCCTGTTTCGGCCTTTTGTTCAGTACTCTATAGCTCTGCACAGACTCTAGGACTGCCACTGTATTAAGTTCTTATTGACCTTACATGTTAAAATAGAAACCAAGGGGAGGAGGGGATGGGTATATACAAACATAATGAGTGCGATGAGCACCGTCTGGGGGATGGACATGCTTGAAGTTCTGACTGGGGGATGGGGGGCAAGGGCAATGTAACCTAAACATTTACACCCCCATAATATTCAAAAATTAAAAAAAAACCAGAAACTAAAACAAACAAACAAAAATAATGATTGCTTTCCAAGTTAGGAAGGAATATTATATAAATAAGTGTCTTTACTAGTGTTGCATGACTATGGGGTAGTTTTGGAGTGAGATTGAACTGGGAACCACTACTCAATATTACAGAGTGGTAAATTTTGATTTGATCTATAACCAGATGAACTGCCTCAAATATTAGTAACTATGTCCTATCAAAATCCCGATGGCATTCTTTGCAGAAATAGAAAAAAATGTTCCTAAACATATGAAACCACAATGGCCAAAGCAATCTTGAGCAAGAAAAACAAAGTGAGAGGCATCACACTTTCAGCTTTCAAAATATATTACAAAGTTACAATAACCCAAACAGCATTATACTGGCATAAAAAACAGACATAAGACCAAGGGAACAGAATAGAAAGCCCAGAAATAAATTTACACCAGTATGGTAAATTGATCATCAACAAGGGTGCCAAGAACACACAATGGGGAAATATAGTCTCTTAAATTAAAATGATAGTACTGGGAAAACTAGATATCCACCTGCAGAAGAATAAAATTGGACCCTTCCACTGTATACAAGAATAACTCAAAATTAATTATAGAACTTAATTATAAAACCTGAAACCATAAAACTACTAGAAGAAAACATAAGAAAAAACTTCCTTGATATTGGTCTGGACAATTATTTTTTTGGATATGACACCAAGCACAGGTAACAAAAGCAAAAATAGACAAGTGTGATGGCACCAAATTAAAAAGCTGCTGCACAGCAAAAGAAATAATCAACACGAGGAAAAGGCAACCTATAGAATGGGAGAAAATATTTGCAAACCATATATTTAATAAGGGGTTAATATACAAAATAAATAAAGGATTTATGCAAATCAATAGTATAAAAACATATAACAAAAATATTCAAAGGATCGGAATCGACATTTCTCAAAGAATACATACAAATGGACAATGGGTATATTTAAAAGTGTTCAAAATGACTAATTATCAGGGAAATGCAAATCAAAACCACAATGAGGTATCACATCTCACCTATTACAATAGCTATTATCAAAAAGTAAAGTGATAATAGATGTTATTGATTCTGTGGAAAAAGGGGAACCCTTGTACACTGTTACTGAGAATGTAAATTGGTGCAGGCATTTTGGAAAACAGTATGGAGGTTCCTCAAAAAATTAAAAAATAAAAATACCATACCATGCAGCAATCCCACTTCTGGGTATATATACAAAGGAAATGAAATTAATATGAAGAAGAAATATCTGTCCTTCTATGTCAATGGTATTATTATTCACAATAGCCACAATATGGAAACAACCTATATGTCCACCAGTAAGTTAATTAATAAAGAAGATGTGTGTGGGGTGTGTGTGTATACATATGTGTGTGTGTGTGTGTGTGTAATGGAATATTATTCAGGCTTAAAAAAGAAGGAAATCCTGCCATTTGAAATAGCATGAACGAACCCAGAGGACATTATTCTAGATGAAACAAGCCAGATACAGAAAGAAATATTTCATGGTATCACTTATACATGGAATCTAAAATGCTCAACTCATAGAAGTAGCGTAGAATGGTGATTGTCAAGGGCTCCGAGGGATGGGGAAAATTGGGAGTTGTTTTTCAGTGGGTATAAAGTTTCAATTAGGCAAGATGAATAAGTTCTGGAAATCTAATGTACAGCATTGCAAATATAGTTAACAATACTGTATTCTATATTTGAAATTTGCTAACACAGTAGATCTAAAGTGTTCTCACCATACACACACACACACACACACACACACACACACACAAACACAAATGGTAACCTTGTGAGGTGATGGATATATTAATTAACTTGATTGTGGTGATCATTTTACAATGCATATCAGAGTATCAATTTGTACCACTTAAATATATATGATTTTGTCAATTATATGATACAACTAAAAAAGAATTAGTTAATATCATTTGATGATAATAACATACAATTAAAGCATCATGTAGATATTAAGACTTGAAGGTTTCTTCCAACCTTGAGATTTCTTGCTATGCTTTAAAGTGAACTTCCTCAAATAAACATTAGTGTGCATACACTATCTGAATACCTACTTTGCAGAATAGTAGGCAGGTTGGCCAGAAGGCTTGAGATTAGGTCTGGAAGATGAGGTTGGGGAAGGATTTAAGTCTTGGGCAAGCAGAAAGGAGGTAAATCTAGTAAAGTCAACCCAGGCAAGGCAATTGTCATAGAAGATAGTGAAGGACAGAAATGAGCAGATACAAACAACAAACCCAAACGACAGCAACAGAATCAATGTAAATGAGAGATTAATCCAATTGTGATCAACCAGAATGGAACTGAATCAAAAGTCAGACAGTTCAAAAACAAGTGAAATCATTTTGAGATAATTGGTATTGTTCAAATCTCTTAAATTAACATAAGTGTCCAAGAAGGGCTATATTCCCATATTCTTTAATATACTTTTTTCAATAACAGTGTTATAGAGAAGAGTCTGCTCTTACAGCAGAGAATATTGGTTGTTCACCAATTCCCCTTCTTTTCTTCCTTTAACAAATAGGACTCTCAAGTTTTATCTTAATGCATGACCACTCAGCTATTAATAAGAATACATTTCCTAGCCTCCTTTGTGGCTTGGTGTTTTCATGTGGCAAAGGTGTGTCACTTCTGAGTCATGCATTTAAAAGGAAAATGATTTGCTTTCCTCACCCTTTATTCTTTCTGCAGACTGGAGTACAGGCACAGTGAGGAGGGTTGGAGTAATCACATTTAATCACAAGTTGGAATCCACAATTTTCCACACTTAGGGATGACAGAACAACGAGATGGAATGATACTTGTTCTCTGCACAAATTCCAGGAGGAAAACTGTGTTACCATATCCAGACTGCATATTTTAGAACAATTACATGGGACAAACAAATTTTTTTAGCTTTTTTCTTTTCTTCATTGATTTAGACTCTACACCAATGAATACATGAGGATAGTTTCTATAAAAGAAAAAGTTCCATCATGAAAGAAATTTGGAAAGTGTTGGCTGAAGCAAAGATAAACATTATACATACATACATACAAACACACTTTTTATTATGTTAATATGTGCATTCTAATTCTACAATAGAGGGATATAATATGCTACACCCTTAATATTTCATGAGACATGTATCCCTATTTTTAACAAATTTTAAAATTTGTTCCATGGAGCAAACAAGCAAATACTGCTCTGGAAAAGGTACATAGCAGAGCCATTCCACTACAAAGCTGTAGTAACCAAAACAGTATGGTATTTGCATAAAAACAGACACATAGACCAATGGAACAGATTACAGAATCCATACAGAAATCCACACATCTATAGTCAACTTATCTTTGACAAAGTCTTCAAGAATATGCAGTGGGGAAAGGACAGTTTCTTCAACAAATGATGCTAAAAACATAGATATCTGTATGTAGAAGAATGGAACTAGATCCCTATCTCTAGCCATATACAAAAATCAAATCAAAATGGATTAAAGACTTTTTTGGAGCAAAGATTTCTTGAGTAGTATCTGAAAAGCTCAATAAATCAAAGAAAAAATTGACAAACGGGGTCACATTGTGCTAAAAGGCTTCTGCATAGCAAAGGAAACAACGAGCAAACTGAAGAGATAACTCTGAGAAAGGGAGAAAATATTTGCAAACTACCCATCTGACAAAGGATTAATAACTGCAATGCATAGGAGCTCAGACAACTCAATAGAAAAACAATAAATAACGCAGTTAAAATGGGCAAAAAATATGAATAGACATTTCTCAAAAGAGTACATACAAATGGCCAACAAATTTTTGAAAAACTGTTCAACATATTTAGTCATTAGAGAAATGAAAATCAAACTACAGTGAGATATCATCTCATCACAGTTAAAATGACTTTTATCCAAAGGAAAGGCAATAATGAATGCTGGTGACGATGTGGAGAAAGGGAAACTTTTGTACACTGTTGATGGAAATATATTAATACAACCACCATGGAGAACAGTACAGAGGTTTCTCAAAAAAACTAAAAATAGAACTACCATATGATTCCACAATCCCACCACTAGGTATGTATCCAAAAGAAAGGAAATCAATATTAAACATATCTGCACTCCTATTTTTACTGCAACACTATTCACAATAGCCAAGATTTGGAATCCACCTGAGTGTCCATCATCGGACGAATGGATAAAAATCTTGTTGTACATACAGACAATGAAATATTACATAGCTATAAAAAAGAATAAAATCCTGCCTTTTGCAACAACATGGATGGAACAGAAGAACATTATGTTAAGTGAAATAAGTCAGGCACAGAAAGACAAATTTTGCACGTTCTCGCTTAGATGTGGGAGTTAAAAATTAAAACAATTGATCTCATGGAGAGTAGAATGATAGTTACCAGAGGCTGGGAAGGGTAGCGGGGCGGAGGGATAAAATGGGATGGTTAATGGATGCAAAAATATAGTTAGATAAAATGAACAAGATCTAATATTTGATAGCACAACAGGGTAACTATAGTCAACAATAAGTTATTATATATTTTTAAACAGCTAAATGAGTGAAATTCGAATGTTCCAAACACAAAAAAATGATAAATGCTTGAGGCAATGGATACCCCAATTACCCTGATTTGATTATTACATGTTGTTTATTTGTATCAACACATTACATTCACCCCATAAATATATACAGCTATTATGTACCCATAATTAAAAATATAAATTAGAAAAACAATACTTTAAAAGCGGTTGAAAAAAATCTCTTTTAGATAGGTTATCTTTGAAAAAACGACAATGGGTCACAGAAATAAAGTTAGGAGTATAACAAATTTGGGGTATTCAACAGTTTCAAGTACCCCACCATCACCATCACCAAATGCACACACTAGATTAAGAGGTCTATGAGGGCAGAATTTTGTATCAGTTTTGCTTCTCTTAACTCTGGAACAGAGCCTGACATATATAGTCGTTGCTCAACAAATACCTGTTGAGTGAATGAATATCACCAAAGTTGAAGCAGAGAAGATATAAGAAAGTCACTGGATTTTCACGGGTGGTCACCAATGAATTTTGAATGAGTAGTTTAAATTGAATAATGAGTTTGAAATCAATCTATTCTTTATTAAACAACCCTTGAATATTGAATTTACATGGAGAGGAAAGGTATACATAACATGGATTTCAAGCGGTATGGAGTAAAATGCTCCATATTTTAAGGTATCTAATTGGTAAAAAAAAAATAAAAAAAAATAACCTCAAGTGTTGAATAAGAGAAGAACGATTTTTGTCTCCCATATGAAGTTACAGCATGAGTGAAGAAAATTATATGTTCACACTTATAATTACTGTCATAGATTATGAATGCAGTTTGGACTGCAATTATGACAGCTGCAAACCTATGGTTACAAAATTGGTCCCACTGAAGAGACCTTGTAAAGATCCTTCTGTTTAATGCTAAACTGTTTCTAAAACAAGAATTTGTGGCACCAAATTTCAGCACAGCCATATCTGAAGGAAGAGGCAGTTGTGAGTTTTCTTTGTGTCTAGTTTATAAGAATAGAGAGAATATTACTTAAAACTATGTATTTTATAAGATTTTACAATTCCAACTGGATTATACATGTAAAGAAAGAAGAAAAGATGGAACATAAATAACGAATGAGGCAGTTCGCCTAACTGATGCTTACAGACCTAAAAAAAAAAAAGGGGGGGGGGTGCGGGGTTATCAGGAGAGATGGTTAAAATCAAGGGTTAAAGTCAATTGGATATTTCAATTATCTAAGGTATCATCGGAACACAATGAGCTATTAATAAATGTTTCTTTAAGTAAAGAATGACTCAATAAATCTCTAGTACTCCATTCCGGAGTGGGGGGAACAGAATTGGCTGTTGTAAAACAGGAAAAAACACCCTTGTCACTCAACCCAAAAAAGTCATGGTTGTGGGAAATTATCGATGGTTTAAACTGCAGCATCCAGAAAAATGATCATAAGCCATCAGACAGCCCTCGTTTGTTAAAGTCTGAGTCACACTGATAATAGTGAAAGGGAAGGTGGAGTGGTAGGGATTGAGAAAATGTTTCCTCAAAACTAAATTCAGTTTTGTGGGCCCGAATTGACAAATCACGAAAAAGTAAATATTTACATCTTATCAGAAAGAACGGACAAATAGGAGTAGTATTACTATGAATCAAACACATTAAAATTTATATACATTTTAAAGTGATATGATAACATTATTAAGATATAAATATATTGATTTCCTACAGGAATAAGGATATGGGTATGATCTCCAAATATTTTTAATATAATAAAAAGAGTCCCCTACCTGCAAAAGGCCTTTTTCTTGGTTTGAAAAATAATTTGCTTATTATCATTGCATTTTATGAGCACTAGGCATAATTAGTAAGATACATACTCTGTATGCGCAAAGCTCTTGACGTACCCTTTCACACGCTAGTTTAATGTTTATTCACATACACTGGAACTATAAAGGATGCCTTTGCTGAGATTGAATAAAACTTAAAGTAGGTGCTTTCATTCCTTTCACAAATTGCTGGAAAATTCCAGGTTCATCTCACCATTTACCGTTTTAAAGCAGCGACAAGATAAACGGCACAATCCTGGAGAGAAATATGTCATCGGTGATAAACAACCCCAAACTTGGTCAAGCAAGTAATGCATTGCAGGTCAAAAACTACACCCCTGACAATACTGCACACGAAGGTAATACACCGCATGTCATCTTTGAAGGAGAAAATGTTTTTTCCACTACTAGATCCTAACAAATTTTACTTACTGACATAGAAATATGAAGGATTTGTAGAGGCAGAGGAATGCATTTACGAATTTCATGAAATGTGGCACAGCAAAGCAGGCATGCAATTAACAACTGAAACTCATCAGGGATATTAGCCAAACAATAAATAATGGTAGAATTTAATTATAAACAAGAGTAAATGTTCACTATAACTGAAGATTAGGTTTTATGGTCAGAAAAGACTCCAAATTCAATGTCTGCAAAATTATGCTGGATACTAGTTGAAATGGTAGGGAGAGGAGACTCTTTATTCTTGATTTAAGCTCATTCCATTGTCCCTCTGTCTACTCAACTATAGATGAATTAATCATGAATATAATAATATACTTCTACTCCCATCCCATTCAACTAATACAGCTGCAAAAGCAGTGGAGAGGATATTATCTTCAGTGTTTAATTAAGTATTTAAACAAATAGAGCTAAATTACTTGAATAAAAAACCTATTACTAGATATGGAAATTATCTATAACTATTCTCTCCTTTCCAAGCAAAAATCATGGTATTTTGCTGAATAGATTGGTGAATCAGATGATGCTATTATTATTTTTTTCCATGCAAAGGCCAGGATACAGCCATATGGAATAATTTCACAGGTTTGGGGCACACCAGATGTTTCCACCTAGCCTATTTTGGCAGAGTTGCCTTGTAAATCATCAATCGTGTTCCCATATTTTTAGAGGCCATACTATTGGTAAGTTTTATCATCCAAAATCTATAAATAGCCGGGCGCGGTGGCTCACGCCTGTAATCCTAGCACTCTGGGAGGCCGAGGCGGGCGGATCGTTCTGAGCTCAGGAGTTTGAGACCAGCCTGAGCAAGAGCGAGACCCCGTCTCTACCAAAAATAGAAAGAAAAATTAATTGGACAGCTAAAAATATATAGAGAAAAAATTAGCCGGGCATGGTGGCACATGCCTGTAA
>RJWJ010005198.1:0-38088 GCA_004363605.1 Indri indri | reverse complement strand
CAAAATCTATAAATAAGTGGGAAAGATGGCTTCTGCAGAGTTTATGCACATTTCTTCCAGGAAACTGTGCAACATCCAGGAAATTCTTACAGCCAACTGCAGGACCAAGAGCAGCTTAGAATTAAATGTTAAATTAAGTTTGAATATTATTGCTTGAAGACTCATATTAGAAACAACAGGAGATCAGAATTGTTATAATAACCAGACCATTTGCAACATTCACCATATTCCAGATATGTTTTAAATGTGCTACATAACTAATTTCAACCTTAAAACAAGATTATGAAATAAATACTATGACTATCTCCAATTTACATTTGAGGGATCTGAAGCATAGAGAGGTTAAGTATATTGTTCAAGGTCAAAAACCCAGTTAATGATGGAGTAATGATTAAAAGCCAGAAAGCCTGATTCCAGAGTCTGCAATGTTAACCACTATGCTGTACTGTTAGAAATTAAAATACAGAGGAATGACAGGAAACAGTAGCAGATAAACAGCAGCAGCAACAGATTCACCACTATAAGAGCAGTTAACTCTACACAGCACAACAAAATAAACCCTAAGGGTTTCACTGTGTGATCACATGGAAATAATAATAGAGGCAACAATAGCAGTATTTTGTTGTGCACAAACTACACACTGTATGCTTTCACAATGTTATTTATCTAATTAATCCTCACAACCCCACAAAGTGGATTAACACCTTGGTTTTGAAGCTATGACTGTCTGAATTCCAAAGACATTATGACTTTTAACAGACAATGCCGGACAGTGAAACATAACACTTTACATTAAGATGTTCATGGGTTTTCAAAAAGAAATAAAATCTTTCTAATCTGTTAGTGAAGACAGGATAAGTATAAATAAGTTTACATACTGGTTTTCCTAAAAATCCTTAAAATGTAATTTAACCTAATTTAATTCAAGAAGTATTTGCTGGTGCCACGTATACAGATGGTCACTGACTTCTGATAGCTGGACTTATTATTTTTCACCTTTACAATGGCACAGAGCAGTACGCATTCAGTAGAAATCATTGGAAATCATACTTTGAATTTAGACCTTTTCCCAGGCTAGCAATATGTGGGATGAAACTCTGGCAGATATGGGATCATGAGGGTAAGCAATGGATACTCTACGGCAATGGTCCCCAACCTTTTTGGCACCAGGGACCAGTTTCATGGAAGACAATTTTTCTACTGACTGGAAGGGGGTGTTTTGGGGATGATTCAAGCACATTACATTTATCGTGCACTTTATTTATATTATTATTACATTGTAATATATAACGAAATAATTATGCAACTCACCATAATGCAGAATCTAATGCTGTGGCTGATCTGATAGGAGGAGGGACTCAGACAGTGATCCCAGTGATGGGGAGTGGCTATAAATACAGATGAAGCTTCTCTCACTAGCCAGCTGCTCACGTCCTGCTGCGCAGGTTGCTTCCTAACAGGCCACAGACAAGTACTGGTCCACAGCCCGGGACTTGGGGACTGTAGCTCTGCGGTGTACTGTGCTGTGTTGCCATATGATTTTGCCCAACTGTAGGCTAATGGTAAGAGTTCTGAGCACCTTTAAGGTAGGCTGGGCTAAAAACTATTATGTTTGGTAGGTTAAGTGTATTAAATGCATTTGCAATTTAGGATATTTTCAACTTTCAAGGGGTTTATCAGGACATAACCCAATCATAAATCATGGATCACCTGTAGTTAAGGCAGGAGATTGGATTCTTCAAGGGAAACAAAAATAAGTAAGCAATGAGACAACCTATTTTCATAGGGCTTATAATCTACTGAAGGAGCTAGGACAACTGCACACACAAAAAAAGAATGCTGCATAAGAGAAGAGCATATACATTTTGAAGAAGGTACAAAATGTAATTAAGGTATATCTAGATTTAGGATGGCAGAACAAAGAAATTTCTACATCTTTTTCTTCTCAGAATCACTCCAAAGTGACAAAGTGAAAACAAACTCTACATTTGATGAAACCAGGATGTTGCTAAAACAAAAACTCCATTATATGAAGACAGAAAGTAGATGGAGGGATTATAATTAACTCAGCAGGCTAATAAAAAAATCACACACTTGTCTTCTGGGTGGAAGACAGTTCCAGAGGTGGGAAAAGAAATGAGGTAGGCTATGGGGCTATAAGCCTTCATTTGTGTTCATGCTTTTGCCTTTGGCCAGAAAATTCTAGGGATGAGCCTGAGCTTAAGCATATGGAATATTATATTTTAAGCACATTAAAAGATGAGCAATGACTTAATAGGTACAAAGAAAACTAATTAAATAAAATGTCATAATTTACTGTTTGAGTCAGTAGTAAATATTTCTTAGTCATAAAAATATGTGCTATTTTTGCATTGGATTCAATCCACACATTTTGTGAATTTCTTCTGCAGCCAGAAGAAAGACGTAAGAAGAGAAAAAATAAAAAAATAAATTGAGGATTAGCCAAAATGTGGTCTGAAATTATTAGCTTAAATGACACATTTAATGTGTACATTTTGTTGTGCACAATTCTTTCCTTGTCATCATTATTTTTGTGGTTTATATGCAGTAAAGAAACTGAATGGGGGGAAGGGGGGGTAAGGGCAACACACATAACCTAAACATCTGTATCCCCATAATATGCTGAAATAAAAAAAAAGAAAGAAAAAAAAAAGAAACTGAATAAAATTCATTTTTATTAACATACTCTTATTATATTCCTTAATGTATTTTGAATATTTTCTCATATAATTAAATATCATTCTTATGCATTGAAATATAATTTACATACAAAAATACACAGATCTTACATATTTTGAGTATTGACAATTGTATAAACCACATAACGACTAACCACAAGAAGTTATAGAATAGTAGCATTGCCTCAGAAAGTTTTTGCCTGTCCCTTTTCACCTCACCAACCTCACTTCCACCTGGGCAACCACTTTATTATTTTTGTGACCATCAGTCAGTTATGCCCATTCCTGTATTTCATATTATTGGAACAACAGTGCATACTCTTAAGGTTGGCATCTTTTACTCAGCATAAGGTTTCTAAGAGTCACCATATATTGTTGTGTGCATCTATAATTGGTTCTTTTTAATTGATGAGTGGTATTATTTTGTATGAATATATCCCAGTCTGTCCATTCCCATCTCTTTTTGGACATATGCACACGGTTTCATTTTATGTATTATTTTATTCCCCTTTAAGATAAAAAATAATCAGTATTATTGTGTTTCCAAGTAACCCCACAGGCTTACTTCCATATTAACCACTATTATATTTTTTTCTTTTCCTATAGTATGGAAATATTACTGATTAGAAAGCCTTCAAATTTACTGATAAAATTATTAAAATAAAATCTGCACTATGCATTCAGTTAAATCAACAAACAATATCCAGTCCAGGCTAAAAATATCTATAAAGCAAATATTCCATTATAATCTCCTGTATTAAAATGCATTTTGCTTTGTTCAGCAACTAAACTGAAAGAAATATACCAAAATAGATTAGTGTATTTTTCACTCATTTTAAAATTATAATATCACATGGTAAAACTGACTTTGTTTTTCTTTTGGTGCACATTTCTATGAATTTTAAGACATATAATGATCTATGTAACTGCCACCACAGTCAGTATACAGATACTTCCATCCTTCACAAAAACTGCCTTATGTTTTATAATCATACTTTCTCCCCAACTCTAACCCATGGATGACAGCACTAATCTGTTCTTTAGCACTCTAATTTTGTCATAAGTAGGTCATATAAACAGAATAATACAATATGTAACATTTGGAGACTGACTTCTTTCACTTAGCATAATCTCTTTGCAATTAATCCATTTGTTCTGTGTATCAGTGGTTTGGCCCTTTTTATTGCTGAGTAATATTCTGTTATATGAATACTCGTTTATCCATAAACTGGTAAAAGGGCATTTCAGTTGTTTCAGTTTTTGGTCATTATAAATAAACCTTCTATAAAATGTGCTAGGAACTTAGGACAGTTCTTAACATGTCTGAGTTTCAGATTTCTCCTCCATAAAATAGAGAAAATGCTAATAGTCGTTTCATAAGGCTGTTGAGAGAATTAAATTAGAATGTATTTAAAGCATAACATAGTATGTATTCCAAAAATTCAAATAATTACTAATGTAAGAAAAATAAAATGACAATGCAAGTTGCACTGCAAATAAAGTATCCCCCATAATCTACTTTTGCAGCTGAGTTTCAAAAAATGACAATTTCAGAATATTCTGTTTATTCCTACATTATATTAATCATTTCATTAGATTCTGTCTATTGGTCAGGCAATTTCAGTTTTCTCATCTGACAACATTAATTATCCATTCATAAGTTAAACTATCTAAAAAATTTGGTAAGTATGCTCTTCATACTTTCAATAATATGCTACACAAGGCACAACTGTAGTAAGGAATGTGGAAATGCATGTAGGAGTTTGACAGAAATTGCAAAGAAGAATTAAAAAGGCTTGGCAAGGTTTTGCACATAAGAAGTGACAGTCAAAATGGAATAAGCTGAAGGTTTGGGTTTGAGTTCAGAGGTCAGAAATGAGGGAGGGAGAATATTCAATTTTAGGCTTAAAATTCTCAATGGCAAGATAAATGTAGTACTTAATCACATAAGGAGAAAATGTCCTAATGACGGTGAAGGGTTATCAGAGTTAGCAAATCAAAATACGTAATCCCCAATTAAATTAGAGATTCAGGTAAATAATGAGTATTTTATTCAGTATGCAACATACTTTTACTAATATTATATACGGCATATAGTTATACCACAAATTACTCATTGTTTATAAAACTCAAATTTAACAGCAACCTTTGAGGGTTAAGACATTTGTTGAGCTCTGAGTGTCTCTAAAAGATTAAGCAATATCACTGACAAGTCTATGATAAAGTAAGAACAGAAGAGAAGTAGAGCAAAAGAAAGGGGAAAGGAAAGTAAATGGATTTGGAAAAAAAAAGAAAAATAAAAACACAGATATTGAGATAAATAAAGCAATATATATGGTGGATAGTGCTAAAGCATCATTAACCTGGGAGAGGCTTTTCTGGGATCCATTCAGCAAATGTTAAGTAGCCATGGCGTGGCTGGTGCTTAGCCAATTCTCAGCTATATTTTATGGGACTGAGATCCTTATAGAGAATTACTTAAAATTTTCAGGCTGCAGATATCAAACTAACTGAATAAATACATAGTATATTTGCCTCAATTGGAGTAAATGTCCTCATGGAGTAAATGTCCTGAGAGGTCAATGCAGAAGATGAAGAAACTGAGTAGCTGAGACATTCCTAAACTCACATAGTGGATTAGAAAATGAACTAAAACTAGAGCCTAGATTTCCTGATTACTACTTTTATTTTTTTAACTTAGACTTTGATAACTCAACAGTTTATGAAGGGAAAAATCCAAAACAATATCAAATAAACAAAAAACAGAAAGAGAAAATTTGAAATCTCTATCATGTAGATGAGATATAAAATAAACCTCAAAGTTTACTTTCTAGTGGCAGGCTATAAATAGCATGGAAAAAAAAAACATTGAGCCAAGATAATGACAAAGTAGAAAGCTCTGACAGAGTAGAAATCATGTTTCAATTCAATTTTGTAGCACCAGAACTGAGCACATAGTCTTGCACTTACTAAGTGCTCAATAACTACTCATTGAAAAAACAAGTAAGATTTTTTTGTTTGTTTGTTTATAGTAGACATTAAAGTTTTCATCAGCTTAATGAGACATTTTACAATACCGGAGACTAACTCAATAGATACCACATAAAGGCACTGACAGATAAATTTAAAGACATAGAGAGAGCACGAAAAAATCAGGGTCCTCAGAACATGAGGCTGAACTCTGCCAATTAAACAGGACCTCTGAAGCTAAGGTGAAAAATATGTCACTGTGAAGCTAAACATGTTTAAAACATTTTTAAAAGATTTCAAATCCCAAATAATGTGTACAGATTTTTGAGTTATGAACACATGCATTCTTTCTCACCCATTATCTCTTGTTTTATCCCTGAGATACACAAGATTTTATCCAAAATGGGAAGGATCATGAATACTTTGGAAAGAATGGCAGGTCCATTTACAATAATGAACTACTATTTGAAAAATTAAGTATGTCCTTATTTTGTCTGAAGCCAAAGACAGACCTGGAGGCATTCCAAAACCTCATTTGTCATACTCAGAAGGTAATTCTATAAATGAATTTAAGTCCAAGTTTTATGCAGTGTGTTTTAAGTGTGTGTTTAAGAATAACTTGGTCAGACAATTTCCTGAGGACAACATAGTAAAAGAAATGGCTGATTGCCACTCAAAATGACATCCAGTTAGCATTCCTTCTCCTCCATAATGGAGTTGGCAATAACCTTTCCTGGTGGACTGTTTATTTTGGGAACATAAAGTGATCAGATGCTATCTCAAAAAAGTAGATTCACTTGTGCTAACAAGCCTACAAGAGGAAAAATGGCTAAAGGTGCCAATTGGAAAATTTCTTGCTGACTGCTTTTGTAATGTAGCCTTTGGTTTACTTCAGCAACTAACCCAAAAGGGTTTCATCACATTGGAAGTATGAAAAAACTTGGATCATTTTTTTTATGGAAGAAACCTAGAAGACTCTTAAGCCAGAATGAGGCAGATGTTGCTTTTATAAAAGCCGTATAATCCCATTTATGTGAAAAACATAATTACTGTTCCAAAGATCAAATACTGATTGTTTTACTTCACAGATGTATTATGTATATGATATTGAAGATACAGATGCATCCAGTTACTGAAATACTTCCCACATTGCACATAGGAGAAGGAAATACACATGTCTTTGGGAATATGCTTTACCACTAGTGTTATTGATATGGGAAAGTCTAGTCAACAAATGACTGTCAAGAAACTCCATACTTAGCAGAGAATGAATTAATACAATGATGCTTTAATACTGGGCAAAGCTATTTGTTAGAAACAGCTGTTCAGTACAGCATTTCTCATGTAGAAGTCAGGGCTGTACTACACTATCAACAATGGATCCTGTCAATTACGACTTCTTCACTGCCACATGAGAAAGATGAGGAACTGAATTAGAATGCAATGTTTGAAGGTGTATATCTGGTGATGGCCAGGTTTCAAATCCCAGCCTCACCACTTACCAGCTGCATGAGCTTGGGCCTCATATTCTCTCCATTTCTTCATCTATAAAATGGAGAGAATATTGGAATTTACCACATAGATCCATAGTGAGGACTATGTGAGGTAGTGCAAGTGAATTACGCAGTACCGTCAGGTTCAATTCTTCTTAGTTAATATTAATATTAATATTAATTTTTATAGACACTCATGTGCCATTCAACATGCTAGGTATTTTACGTTCCTTACCTTATTTTGACACTCACAAGCACTTTGTCAGGGCAATGTTATAAGTCAGTTTGTTATTTAAACTGCTTGCAAGTAACAAATATTGACTTTGGATAACTCAAGCATCTATCTATCTAATCTATCGATCTGACTACATGAATGACAATGCATAGCCCTCGAAATCAAAAGAACAGCTGAATGACTAGGCACAAAAAGTAGGAACAAGGACTTTCTAGTGACCCACATAGCAGGTATATTATGCTGCTTCTTCTGGGATGAATCAAGTCTAACCATTTTTGTCATTCTTTTGTCATTCTGCTCAAGAGAGACCCTAATTGGTTAAGCTTGAATTTTTAACCGCAA
The DNA here is from genome assembly GCA_004363605.1 of Indri indri. Taxonomy (NCBI): domain Eukaryota; kingdom Metazoa; phylum Chordata; class Mammalia; order Primates; family Indriidae; genus Indri; species Indri indri. The sequence continues at coordinate 30,349 of RJWJ010005198.1, read as the reverse complement.
TTTGGCTAAAGAAGGGAGGGACATCCTGACTGACTGCCCCCAAAAGACTGATCACGATGGAGAAGAGGCAATCCTATAAAAGAAAATCGAGGTGCTATTACTTAAAGAAGACAAAGGATGATATGTAGCTAAAGACAGAAACAATCTCTGTATAAAGCCTCTTTATTATAGAATTAAAAGGAGTCCTTTTGTGATTTCAGTTTCTAAGGAGTAGGAAAGGTATTGAATGAAGAAATATGGCCCACCAGATGGTGTGGAAGTCCAGAATAGTCAGTATTGCTGGTGATATATAAGAATTGTGAGAGACTATTGTGAGAGACTTTCCTTGGGAATTCGTTTTCTGAAATTCCTGACAAATTCCTTTAACATTTCCTCTGGATAATCAAGCATCATCCCTAGCAAAGACTTTATGGTCGTTATGTTGCATATATAGAAATACTATTGCTATAGGCTCCTCACATTTTAGAGTCTGTGAGAACAGAAATCTTGATAGGATCAATTTTACATAGAAATTATAGATGAAGTTTCTTATCCTTAAAAACATTAATTTCCCTGCTACTCTCAAACAAAATTTAATTGTTCTTGTAACTAATCATGAACCTAATATAGCAAGCTATCAAATTACTGTAAATTTCCTAAAATACCTTCTAAAATCATTAGTGATAGTGATAATAAAATAAACTGTCCAAATATACAAACATTCATAATGTTTTTAAATCTATTGAAGGTATTCATTGGTAAATATAATAATATTACATATGGAATGACATGTGGAAACGTGTGAATTAAAATTCCTTTAGGGAAATTATTTCAGTTATTTCTATTTTCTCTAGCAAGTAAAGATTATCTTATTAAACATTTGTTTTGAGATTTAGTCAGTTTGCTTGAAATACTATCCTAAACACTCATTTTGACAGTAGGAACAGACTAGGCAACTGGACTGTAACACTTTCATAGATTAATCAGAGTTTCTGTAGGAACCAGCTTTGGATACTTTTTTGCTATTCCTTTTTTTCATTTGTTTGTTTTTTAGTAAGATAATTGAAGCATGTTTTCTTGTTAAGCTATATCTTTGACTGTTGAAACATTCTGAATTATCAATTTTGATTGTGAGGTTTGCTTTTTGCTTGGAATTTCCTTCCGGCCTTTTAGAATGTGTTGTGGTACCCATTTTACATTTATGGCACATCTATTGCCGTATGAAGTTTTATGACAAAATTTAGTTCCAACAAACTTTAAGACTGCTGTAACTGTATCTTTTGCACCTGCTTGGAGAGAAACGGAAGGAATCTTTATTCAACTCTGAGGAAGGGAGAGTTTCCTCTAAAGGAAAATTTCATCTATTTCAATAGTACTTACTCTAAATAGTTACAAAGGAGGAATGATTTTTACAGTTACATAATATAGTATAACTTTAAATCAGACACAGATGTTTCAAATTACAGTGGTCCATTTATAGAAGCATAAAACCAAAGAAATTTTTTAAATGGTAGGATGACAGACGGCCTACCTATCAATAAGCCTGTTTCAGAGGCCATAGGTGCTCTCCCAGTACAAAAGACAAATCCTTTTCAAATGTATACACATCATAATATTTCTAAAGATGTAGGATTCAAAACTGCTGGCACTTAATACCACTTGCTTCCAGAAATAAAGCCCTGGTTATGCAATAAACCTCCTCTGAACAATACATTTCAGCTATGCACATAATTAAGATTTAAAGACATTAGACAATCATAAAAATGCAAAAATCATGACACGATACCATTATCGGTATACTAAAATTTTCCTCCAAGAGAAAACACATTTACACTTGTATTAATCGAAGAAGTCGGGCAACCTCTATAGCCAATAATATTTATCTAACTAGCCCTGCCAGAAATTTCCTCCATTAGCCAATTCTTTGTGTTAAAGCACTATTACACCACAATGAGATACTGCTTATCTCCAGTGAGAATGGTCTTTATCAAAAAGTCCCAAAACAATAAATGTTGTAATGGATGCAGAGAGATAGGAACACTCATACACTGCTGGTGGGACTGCAAACTACAAGTTCTGTGGAAAACAATGTGGAGATACCTTAAAGAAATACAAGTAGATCTACCATTTGACCCAGCAATCCCATTACTGGGCATCTACCCAAAAGAACAAAAGACATTCTATAAAAAAGACATCTGCATGCAAATGTTTATAGCACCACAATTCACAATTGCAAAGATGTGGAAACAACCCAAGTGCCCATCAATACATGAGTGGATTAATAAAATGTGGTATATGTATACCATGGAGTTCTACTCAGCTATAAGAAACAATGATGATATAGCACCTCTTGTATTTTCCTGGATAGAGCTGGAACCCATTCTACTAAGTGAAGTATCCCAAGAATGGAAAAATAAGCACCACATGTACTCACCAGCAAATTGGTTTCACTGGCCAACACCTAAGTGCACAATAGGAATAACACTGGGCATCGGGCAGATTGGAGGGGGGAGGAGGGGATGGGTATATACATACACAATGAGTGCGATGCACACCATCTAGGGGATGGACACGCTTGAAGCTCTGACTGGGGGGAAAGGGAGACAAGGGCAATGTAACGTAAACATTTGTACCCCCATAATATGCTGAAATAAGAATAAATAAATAAAGCACTATAACCCCCCCCATCAGACTGCATATTTTACCTGAGAGGGAGTAGAACATTAAGCTATTAAATGTAAACTTCAGATTGATTAGATTTAAGGAAATGGGACACAGCTAGGTTTTTTTTTTAATCGAGGCAAATTTCATATAAAATAAAATTAACCATTTTAAAATGTGTAATTCAGTATCCTTTAGTACATTTACAATGTTATGCAATTACTATCTCTATCTAATCCTAAACATTTTCATCACCCTAAAATAATATCATATACCGATTAAGCAGTTATTCCCCATTCTTCCTTTCCCTCAGCTCCTTAAAACCACCAAACTACTTTTTATCTCCATGGATTTTACCCTTCATGATATTCCATATAAAGGGCATCATATAACATGTGACCTTTTGTGTTTTATCAAGGATGTTTTCCAGGTTACAGTATGTATTAGTACTTTATTCCTTTTTATGGCTTAATATTTTTCATTTTATGTATGTAACACAATTTGTTTATCCACTCAGCTATGAATGGACATGTGGGTATTTCTACCTTTTGTCAGTTGTGAACATGCTACTATGAACATTTGTGTGCAAGTATTTTTTGAGTACCAGTATTCAATTCTTTTGAGTACATACCTAGAAATGAAATTGCTGGGTCATATGGTAATTTTGTGTTTAACTTTTTAAGGAACTGTCATACTTCCACAGAAACCTGTGAATTTTACATTCTCATCAGCAATATATGAGGACTACAATTTCTTCATATCTTTGCCAACACTAGTTATTTTTCTGTTTTTTTTCAGTAGCCATCCTAGTGGGAATGAGGTGGTATCTCATCGTGACTTTGATTTGCATTAACCTAATGACTAATGATGTTTAACGTCTTTTCATGTGCTGGTTGTCCATTTGCATAGCTTTGGAGAAAAATCAATTCAAGTCCTTGGGTGGGTTGTTTGGGGTTGGTTTTCGGACATTGTTGAAGATGACTTGTGAGAGCTGAATTTTATTGTCATTTTGTTTTTGAGTCATAAGAGTTCTTTAAATATTCTGGATACTAGATTCTTATTAGATATATGATTTGAAAATATTTTCTCCCATTCTGTAAGTTGATTTTCTCTTCCTTTATAATGTCCTTTGACATGCAGAAGGTTTCTAATTTCGACAATGTCCAATTTATCCGTTTTTTCTTTTGTTGCTTGTACTTTTGGTGTCAGATCTAAATATCCATTGCTGAATCCAAACTTATGAAGTCAAGAAAAATCCTGTTTTCTTCTAAGAGTTTTAGAGTTTTACCTCTTATAATTAGGTCTTTGATGAAATTTTTAGTTAATTTTTGTGTATCTTGTGAGGTATAGCTCCAACTTTATTCTTTTGCACAATGATATCAAGTTGCATGAGAGCAACATTTATTGAAGAGAGGAATCTTTATCCATTGAATGGTCTTGGCATCCTCATTGAAAATCAATTGGCCATAGGTGTATATAATTATTTCTAGACTCTCAATCTTATTCCAGTGGTGCATATGTCTATTTGCATGCCAGTGTGACATTGTTTTCAATACTACAGCTTTGTAGTAAGTTTTGAAATCAGAACATGTCGGTCCTCCAACTTTATACTTCTTTTTCATGAATTTTTTAGTATTCAAGGCCCTTTGCAATTCCATATGAATTTGGGGATTAGCTTTTCCATTTCTGCAGAAAGACTATTAGAATTTTGATAGGGATTGCATTGAATCTGTAGATCACTTTAGGTAGTGTAACCATTTTAACAATAGTAAGTCTTCTAGTCCATGAACATGGGATATCTTTCCATTTATTTATGCCTTCTTTAATTTATTAAGGTAATGCTTTATGTACAACTTTTTCACCTGTTTGGTCAAATTTATTCCTAGGTACTTTATTTTTGGATGATATTATAAATGGAATTATTTTCTTAATTTCCTTTTTGTATAGTTTATTATTGGTGTATAAAAACATAACTGATTTTTGTGTGTTGATCTTGTACCCAGAAACTGCTGAATCCTTGATTTGATCGAGTACTTTTTTGTGGATCCTGTAAGATTTTCTATATTATAGGATCATGTCATCTGAGAATCAATTACATTTTGATAGAAGTGTGAAGAAGCAAATGGAATCATGCAATATATGACCTTTTCTGTCTGGCTTTTTCACTTAGCATAAATGTTTTTGAGGTTATGCATGTATCAGGACTACTTTCCTTTTTATGGCTGAATATTTTCCATTTTATGTACATAGCACAATTTCTTTATTCATTCACTGTTCACAGACATTTGGGTTGTTTTCAACTTTCATCTATTGTAAATAATAATGGTACTAGGAACATTTATGCACAAGCATTTTTTTGAGTACCAGTGCTTAATTTTTGAGCATATATCTAGAAGTAGAATTGCTGGGTCATATGGTCTTTGGGTCATATGGAGAGGAAAATATTCATAAAATAGGGGTGCAGAGGATATAAGTCTTTTGTAGGATGCCACAATTGGTATAGAGAAAAGAAGGCAAGAACCATAAATAGAATATTGGATTCCTGGTAAATGTGCAGAAAACAAGGAGTAAAATAATGGATTAGAGAAATTTGGAAGATAAGGTTTTCATACTTCACAATTTATTCAGTAGCCAGTTTTATCTACAAACAGAAAGGAAATACTATAGTTAATCAAAATTTTTATTGTAAGGAATGATATTTACAGACATGTTCTTATAGTAACAAAGACTTGAACTTCTGGGGGTCAGCTAGGTCAAATCCTCAAATCTTATCTCCATATATATTTCATATATTTTAACATAAAAATAAATATTTTTTATTTCAATCCATGCTTCCATTCAGTCTTCCAAGCAGTCTCAAGGCAAACAATATGAAATTTGAAGGCACTTAATGTGTTTGCATTTTGAAGAATTCTGAAGTAGATGGTGTTTTAAAGTCTCCCTACTTCTTCAGCATAATTGAGTTTCCATTGTCTCCATTTTCATTTATAGGGACAGAAATCCAAAACTACTAATAGAATCTTCAATTTTATAGGTGCTTTTTTTTTTTATTCCAGGGTATTGTGAGGGTACAAACATTATAGGTGCTTTTAATTTTTTAGTTACATCTGAATGATGAAGACCTGAAAATGACCCAAGAATAGGTCATTGTAATACCCTACTCAATTTCAACCTCATCACATGTCAGTATATGAAATAAATTGCCTTTTTCATCATTTGATTCTCATCTGCCACATTGATTAAATTGGTTTTCCTTTTTCAACCCTATTCTTTAATGTAATTATTTGGCACATCAAGCAACTGCCTGAACTAGAAACCTAGTTTCTTTCTGGACATCTTTCTCTCAGTCTTCACACACATCTAATCCATTATCAAGTTCTACAATTTCTATTTCCAAGATATATCCCTCGAATCTGTTTTTCTGCCTCCCCATCATCATCAGCCTAGAACAAGCCAGCCTCATCTCTTGGCCGAATATTGAAATAGCCTCATATTTTTTCTCTCTGTATCCAATTCCCCTTTCACTTAATTTCGTTGTCCAAACAGCAGTGAGAGTACTCTTTTAAATATGTAAATCAGATAATTTCACTGTCTTGTTTAAATTCTTCAATGCCTTCCTCCTTCACACTTAGAATTTAATATTCGAACTCTTTACCACAACCTACAAAACTCTGCATGATCTGAACTTTCACTGACTCTCTCATACACTCTTCCACTGCTTTCTCCCTCACATAATATGCTCCAGACTCTTTCTGATTCTCCATATGCCAAAATTGTTCCCTCTTCCAAGCAATTTCCATTTTTATTATTTCTGCTTGAAAGGCTTTTCCACCAGGTCAGCACCTGATTCAGCCCAACCATTAAGATCTTAGCTCCAGTGAAACCACTTAAAGCTGGCCATTCTCTACAACCTGATCTAAATTGGTTGCCTAATCCCTCCCCTCCCCCATGTTTTCTTTTTTTTTTCCTTTTACAACATCCTGCTCTTTTCTACACTAGTCTTATCAAGTTCTTTACTTATATATTAATATATATATTTTCTGTCTCCCCTACTAGATTGTAAGCTCCACGAAATCAAACCCCTGTATTTATTGTTCACCACTCTATTGTATGTACATAGGTTGGCACCTGATTAAAAATTAAACATTTCTACAATGTATAAATAACTTTATCTTGTTAAGGGAAAGGAAACTTCTATCTTATTTTCTCCCACTTAATTCATTATTTCCCTCCACAAATTTTATTCTTCCTCTTACATATTTAACATATTACATTCGACTGTTACCTCCCCCTCTGTCATGCCTAGGCCCAAGTTACCTTTAAGACAACAAAATTAAAACTTTACCCCATCTGTCAATATATGCCTTGATTCCTCAACCTCTGCCTTGTTAGCTGTTTGCAGCTAGATACTTCTGATCTGCAAACTTGGTCCTTAGCTAATCCAAAATGATGAGTAGTAATAGCTATATATAAATGTATTGCTTTTCCCCCACCCCAAGTCTTGCAGCCAATCTGTAATCTGGCTCATTGATTGATATTCTGCAGAATGGACTTCCCTGAATTCATTGTTATATTGTTAATCCCCAGGTTTGTTGATTCAACTACCTGGATTTCTATCTTGGTCTATATTTCTGAATTCCAACAGATTGTTCTTTCTGTTTCTTATTCTAGGACTGGAGTCCTGCCATACCTTTTGTTCACTGACTGGTCACCCTGCTATTTTGACTTATATACTATCTTCCATAGAACTGGAGACTTACTCATTAGCTTAGTCTGGGGACTGGGGACTGGCCCTTTTATTTTCATGGAAAATTTTCATAATTAAAGGCTGATCACTCCTTAAATGTCTTACAGTTGAGATCTTTCTGTTTGAGTGATCTCTTCAGGACCAACTGTTTCAAAATTGTTATTGAGATTTCAGTGGGTGGCACAATCAAATTTACCACCAGCCTCTTAGTCCTGTCCTCCTGAAGCAACCAAGTCCTGCCTATCTCTGGCTTCTTGTTTGCTAAACATTCTTTAAAATAATATGCAATCATTTCCTATATTTTGGCAACCTTTATACCCACCCTTTAATTCTTTGTAATCTGATTCCTTTTTCTTCCTCATTACTAAAATTATTTTTTGGAATAATTTCCAAATGATAAAACTAGATTCTTAGTTCTCATTAAAATTCATTTCCCTTCAGTAGTTGACTAACCATCTCTTTCTTACTAAAATGTTCTTAAACTTTATCATTTGTGACTTTCCTCTCTCAACTTTTTTTCTCTCAACTTTCAACTAAGCTTTTTGTTGCTTTTCTAACTCCTTTTCTCTACTCCTCCTTAAATATAAGACTCTGTCCTCGATTTCATTTCATTTTATTCCTTAGAGAATTCATTTATCTGAACATCTGAATTGTCACTTCTATGTGAAGTTTCTTTACTTAGTTGAAACTCCTCTGGAACACTGCTCTAATATTCCCATTTGATAGCTGGCTATTTTCATTTTGATGTTTCATCAAGACCTCATTCTCAATATGTCAAAAAGTAGAGCCCTTAATCTAATGGACAAAACCTTGTTTTTATTAATGGTTATCAATTTTTTTTTCAGTTTTTAGTCTTCAAACTTCAGAATTATCCTTATATTTTCCTATATCATTTCCTATATCCATCTACTCAGCAAGTATTATCAAGTTTTCCATTACATTGTTTCTCACATAAAACTATATTCCGCATACTTTCCAGAAACTGAGATCAATCTTTTATGACACATGCATGAACTAAACAGATATTTGCCTAATCATTTCCTCTGATTTCAATAATTCTTCTAAGGCAGTCATCTCCAAATGGAAGCATATCGGCACAAAGGTACTCAAAGTGATCCATCAGAATTCAGGACAGAAATATTAGAGCATTGGTTTATATTTATTTGCTATCTTGAAAATCAGAAAGAAATAAAGTTTTACTGATATTTAACATATATATTGACACTGGCATCTGACTTGGTTTATATATGTTTATTTAACAATGATGTTAGGCATGCAATCATGAAGAAAAAGTGAGAGTACCATAATATGGAAGGTTTGATAGTTGCATCTTCATTCTTCATTCATTTTCAGCTTTTGGTTAGATATTGTGGATTACCTGTTCCAGTTCAGTGGATTTACATATTACATTATCTATTTTTAACTAAATGAATAATCCAACAATGGCCAAAGGGCTTATAATACTCCTGTGATAAAGTTTAAGATTGGAATTATATGAATATTACAAATGCATATGAATAATATAAGAATGCAGCTCTGACACTTCTAGAATAAGCACTTCTTAAGTCTCAATACAAGGTTAAAATGACAATAATCAGATAAGATATATGAAGTCATCATAATTTGCTAATGTCCACAAATATATTTAAAATACATATTTATATCCACTACTGTTAATGATGAATCTTTACCTAAATGCATATATACTACAAAATATTGGCTAGTGATGGTGCAAAGCATCACAGTAAGAAACACATTGTAAAGTGTTATTTATTTTAATTCAATTCTTAAATTTTTATTTTTGAATATACTTTATAATGTATATATGTAGCATAACAGAAAATATATATACTTTAAAACCAAATAAGTATACATATGTCAAAAAGTACATAATAAAATAATTATTCTCGATAAAAGTCCATGGCCAGATTAGAAACCCCTGTTCTAGAATAACATTCATATCATAAATTGATTATTCTTCATGAAACACTACTTAAATCTTACCACTTTATACTAAAATTCTCCAAAATTTTCCATTACATATTGAATAAAATACAAATATTTGAGCAAAGCTTCCAGTGTCTGGTTGTAACTAATATTGTCAACTTTTTTGAAACCTTTTTCCAACAATACATACTTTGGATGCATACCTAGAAGTCATGAATATTCCCATTTGATAGCTGGCTATTTTCATTTTGATGTTCAATCAAGACCTCATTCTCAATATGTCAAAAAGTAGAGCCCTTAATGTAATGGACAAAACCTTGCTTTTATTAATGGTTACCAATTTTTTTTTATTAGACCAACTCTGCCCCCATAGACCTTGAGTATTTGAGTCACACAGTATTATTTTAAAATTTCTTATTTTATTGCCAAAAGTTATATTTCTCAGAAATATCTGGATTTTTATCTTGTATTAAATATAAAAAGATGTAGCAACACTGAGCCTTTACACTTGAATGGCAATAGGAAGCTGAAGCTCAGTAACAGATGTTCTCTTTGTACTGAACACATGTGCTCCATTTCATCAAATTTGCAACTTCTCTCTTTTGTCTCTGTGACTTTAAGGCCAAGTGTCAATTGATATTGTTCATCATGTTTTCAATGTGGTAAAAAATTGCACTGAAGATTGTAATATGTTTTAAGAGAAATGTAACAGAGCACATACATACATGGAAGAGAAAAATGTCCTGAGTCTTCTAGGCCTTTGTGTCTCTAACACCTTCTTCTGACAAATGTAGACAATGCAGGAGACTCCAAGTGACCCTTCAATTTTATAACAACTAAATCTTTGCAGGATATTATTTATGAGACATTGAAGGTCTCACAAAACGTAGAGAAAGGTCTCAACTATTCCTCACCTGAAAAAAAAAAAAAAAAAGCAAAAAGGAGACCATCATCTGAGAATGGAACACCAAAGAATTGTGGTCCAAGTAGGGCTGGAACCAAAGAAGTAGATGGGAGACTTACAGATGCCTGAGACAGAATTGCTATCAGAATATTTATCCTAAGTTTGCAAGCAAAAAGGAAAACTTGGACTGAGGGTGTGAACTGAGACTCTGAAGGGAATGCTTATTGAGTTCAATGGTCTGGATACTTCTAGAAATAGAAGAAAATGCAAGTAATTTCTGCAGGAATGTTTTCCCATATCCATTTAGAAATCCGATTAACATCTAGGAATACTTCATAATCAAATATCACAACACATAAGAGAAACCAAGCCACTATTATTGAAAGTGAGTGGAGAAAAAAAAACACAACAGATTTAGAACCCTAAGGATTTCAGACATTGGATTACTCAGATACAGAGTATAGAACAGATATGTATATAATGGTTAAAAAATAAACTACACAATTGCAAAAGTCGGAAATCAATGATAATACCAGAAATTGACATAAAAATTCAAAATACAAAAGGAACTTCTAAATATGAAACATAATATAATTACTTAAATTAAAAAGAAAAGAATACATCTTACAAGAGAAACAGCAGAATAGCCAATTAAAGAGAGAATTAATGAAATGGAAGATGCACCAGTAACAATTAAATTACCCAAATCACAACTCAGAAAAACAAGGATATGGCAAATTAAAATATACAGATACTTGAATTAAACTGTCTTGCATATGTCTAATGAAAGTCACAAAAGGAGAGGCAATATGTGAGAGATAATGGCTGAACAACTTTCCAGAATTGATTAAAAAAAGACTCTATAGTTCTAGCAACCACAGCACACAAAGTACTCAGAAAGACCATCTAGAAAGAACAATAATTGTAATTACAACTTCTTAACAAAATATTAGAAGCTAGAATACACTGGATTCATGCCTTCAAAGTTCTGAGAGGAAATAACACAACCTAGATTATTGTGTTAAATTTTTAGTAATTGTAGCAAACAAATTTTGCCTTTCTATAATCATATCGTTGTATTGTCCCTTCCCACATTGAATTTGGTGTTGGTCCTGTGATTTGCTTTGTCCAGTTACGCTTTATCAAATCTGGAGCTTAAAAAGCACTTGATAATTGCAGCTTAGCCTCTTGCTTCTGGGAACTCAATCTTTGTCATGTAAAGAAGACTGGGCTAGGTTACTGGAAAATAAAAACAAGTGGAGTAGAAACAAGTCATCCCAACTGAGATCCTCCTAAACCAGTTGTGGTAGGCAGAATGATACCCTACCCAAAAGCATCCATATCCCAATCCCCCAAAAGTGTGAATATGTAATTTTACATAGCAAAAGGCACTTTAAATACAGATGTGATTAAGTTAAGGGCCTTGAGATGGTGACATTATTCTGAATTATCTGGACAGTCTTAATGTCATTGCAAAGGATCCTTAAAAGAGTCAAAGAAAGAGATATGACAACAAAAACAGAAAGAGAGAGAAAGCAAGAGACAGATACTAAAATTGCTAGCTTTGATGATAAAGGAGCCAAAAACGAAGGAATGTGAGTAGCCTTTAAAAACCAGAAAAGGCAAGGAGATTCTTCTCTAGAGTCCCCAGAAAGAATGCACCTCCAGTAACACATTGATTTTGGCCCAATAAGATCCATTTTGAACTACTGAGCTCCAGAACACAAGATAATTTGGGTTGTTTTAATTCTTTAATTTTTGTAAAATTGATTTACCATAGTTGTGCATATTTCAGGGGTACATTTGGTATTTTGATACATGTATACAATGTGTGGCGATCAAATCAGGGTAATTGGGATAGCCATAATCTCAAATATTACCTTTTCTTTGTGTTGAAAACATCACAATTATTCTCTTCTTGCCATTTTGAAATATGCAATACATTATTTTTAACTATAATTTCCACATTGTATTATCAAATACTACAAATTATTCATTTATCTAACTTTATGTTTGTACCCATCAATTGACTTCTCTTCATCCCTCCCTTTCCTTTTCATTCTATGATAAACACCCTTCTACTCTCTACCTCCATGAGACCCATTTTTTCAGCTCCCACATATGAGTGAGAACACGCAATATTGTATTTCTGTGCCTGGCGTTTTTTACATAAAATAATGGTTCTATCCATGTTGCTGCAAATGATAGGATTTCATTATTTTTTGTGGCTGAATAATATTCATTGTATATATATACACCACATTTTTTATTACATCAAGTTATTTACAAGTTATTTATATTGTCAGTAGTGAAAGACATGCAATAAATAGGACAAATATGTGGACTTTTAAAATTATTCTTGTTTTTAGTCTGATGACATGGGGGACTTTGGTGGTCCTCATGATGTAGCATTTATTTGGGGCATCAACAAGGCATGGAGGCAGTGGGGAAAACAAACATGGGGGTAGGATGCTGCTGAGATTAGGCAAAAAGGCTCGCCACTTTAATGTTTATGCTCCAATGTCATCTCTGTCCTACCACAACCCAGTGCAAACTATTCATTAATGACAGATGAAGGGCAACATAAAAGTGAAAAAGTCAATATAAATAGTTAACCCATTTTTACAGATTCATTCTTCAGCATTCTTTTTATATTAAAATTCATTTAAAATTATACTAAAATGTAAAATGGACTTTCCTTTGCGCGTCCATTACTGACATGTTTCCTGGGGTCACGCACAAGGAATCAGAATGAATGTCTTGCAACTGCTTATTGTCACAACCTAAGACAGGCTCACCCAAAGCATTCATGCCCACCAGGCACAGAAGAGGACTGTTTGTCTATTTGAGCACACTGGATTTGAAGATTTTTGAAAATTGCTATGCTACCTGAAATCTAAAACTCTGCTGCCTCTCCTACGGAATCATTTTAAACCTGTCCCAGGATTGAAGGATGAATGCCTTGAATGACTGGTTAATCCCACATACTTTGAGAGTTTACTTTCATCATTCTCATCTGGCTGCAAGTGCCCTGGAACAGACTGGTCAGAGGCAATTCATGCATGGGTGCAGCTCACAGGGGAGGGCCCAAGTGCACCCTTGTCAGAGATTATCTTCACCACTTAATGCCAGGATAAAAATAAGTCAGTCGTGTCATGCAGAAAAAAAAAAAACGCGGTTGCTCTCCCATGCCCCAGTAGTATGGATTAAAGACACATAAAATCAGCAGTGGCTATTTATAGATTAAATATGGCAATACTTAGGTCAATCAATTATCCAACACTGAAGATTTTTAAATCTTTTTTTTTTTTCAATTTCAGAATATTATGATGGGTACAAATGCTCTGATTGCATGGATTGCTTTTGTACTGCTTACAGGTGCGGCCATTATGCAGATAGTGTACATTGTACCTATTAGGTATGATTTCTCCCATCTCCTCCTGCCCCTTCCCACCTGCATGATTTTCATTGAGATTACTTCTAACTGTGCACAAGTGCTGTTCGGTTAGTTTCAATTTAATAGTGAGTACATGTGGTGTTTGTTTTTCCATTCTTGCAATACTTCATTTAGGAGAATCATCTCCAGTTCCACCCAGATTGTTGCAAAAGGTATTAATTCATTTTTATGGCTGAGTAGTACTCCAGGGTACATATACACCATATTTTATTAATCCACTCATGAATTGATGGGCACCTGGGTTGATTCCACATCTTTGTGATTGTGAATTGGGCTGCAATAAACATTCTAGCACAAGTATCTTTTTGATAAAATGACTTTTTTTCTTTTGGGTAAATACTCAGTAGTTGGATTACTGGATCAAATGGTAGGTCTACTTTTGGTTCTTTGAGGAATCTCCATACTATTTTCCATTGAGGTTGTGCTAGCTTGCAGTCCCACGGACAGTATATAAGTTTTCCTTTCTCTCTGCATCCATGCCAGCATCTATTGTTGTGGGACTTTTTGATAAAAGCCATTCTCAGTGGGGTTAGGTGATATCTCATTTATGGTTTTGATTTGGATTTCCCTCATGATTAGTGACATTAAGAATTTTTTTCATATGTTTATTGGTCGTTAGTCTATCTTCCTTTGAAATGTATCTCTTCATGTCTTTTGCCCATGTTTTAATGGGGTTGTTTGATTTTTTTCCTTGCTGATTTGACTGAGTTCTTTGTAGATTCTGGTTATTCCCCCTTTATCAGATGTATAGGATGTGAATATTTTCTCCCATTCTGTAGGTTGTCTATTTTCTCTCTTGATTGTTTCTGTGGCTCTGCAGGAGCTTTTTAATTTAATCGAGTCCCATTTATTTTTGTTGTTGCTATAATTGCCCTTGGGATTTTCTTCATAAATTATTTGCCTAAGCAGATATCTAGAAGAGATTTTCCAACATTTTCTTCTAGAATTGTTATGGTTTCATGTCTTAGATTTAAGTCTGTTATTCATCTTGAGTTAAGTTTTGTGAGTGGTGAGAGATATGGATCCTATTTCAATCTTCTACATATGGCTATCCAATTTTCTCAGCACCATTTATTGAATAGGGATTCCTTTTCCCAGTATATATTGCTGTCTACTTTGTCAAAGATTGGATGGAAATATGTGGATGGTGGATGGTTTTATATCTGAGTTCTCTATTCTGTTCCATTGGACTATGCCTCTATTTTTGTGCCAATACCATGGTGTTTTGGTTACTATAGCCCTGTAGTATACCGTCAAGTCTGGTAAAGTGCTGCCTCCAGATTTGTTTCTTTTGTTTAAGGTTGCTATGGCTATTCAGGCTCTTTACTGGTTCCAAACAAAGCATAGAATTATTTTTTCTAGATCTGACATTGAAAAACACCATTGGTATTTTGATGGGGATTACGCTGAATCTGTGAATCACTTTGGGTAGTATGGACATTTTCACAATGTTGATTCTGCTGATCCATGAGCATGATATGTTTTTCCATTTGTTTACATCATCTGAAATTTTCTTCCTCAGTGATTTGTAGTCCTCTTTGTAGAGATCTTTCATCTCCTTCATTAAATATATTCCTAGGTATTTTATTTTCTTTGTAGCTATTGTGAAAGGTATCGAGTCTTTGATTTGGTTCTCAGTTTGACTGTTGTTGGCATATAGCAATGCTACTGATTTCCGTACGTTGATTTTGTAACCTGAAATTTTCCTGAATTAGTTTATCAATTCCAGTAGTTTCATGGCAGAATATTTGGGGTTTTCTAGGTATAATATCATATCGTCAGCAAAGAGATAGATTGAATTCTTCTGCGCCCATTTAGATGTCCTCAATTTGCTTCTCTTGTCTGATTGCTCTGACTAGGGCTTCCAGCACTATGTTGAATACAAGTGGTGAGAGAGGGCAACCTCGTCTGGTTCCAGTTCTAAGTGGGAAGGCTTTCGATTTTTCCCCCTTCAGTATGATGTTGGCTGTGGGTTTGTCATATATGGCTTGTATCATTTTTAGGTAATCCCTGTCTACACCTATTTTGTTAAACGTTCTTATCATAGAAGGGTGTTGAATTTTGTTGAATGCTTTTTCTGCGTCTGTTGAAAGGATCATATGGTCTTTGTTTTTGCTTCTATTTATGTGGTGAATTACATTTATAGATTTGCATATGCTGAACCATCCCTGAATCTCTGGGATGAAGCCCACTTGGTCATGATGGATTATTTTTTTGATAAGCACCTGAATTTGGTTTGCTAGGATTTTATTGAGAATTTTTGCATCTATATTCATAAGGGATATTGATGTCTGGTTTTCTCTTTTTGTTGCATGCTTTCCTGCTATTAGTATCAGGGTTTTGTTGGCTTCATAAAATGTGTTGGGAAGGATTCCTTCCTACTCAATGTTGTGGAATAATTTCTGCAGGATAGGCACAAGTTCTTCTTTGTAGGTCTGGTAAAATTAGGGTGTCAAACCATCTGGTATGTAACTTTTCTTTTTAGGAAGGTTTTTTATTGCTGTTTCAATTTCAGTCCTTGATATTGGTCTGTTCAGGAATTCCATTTCTTCCTGGTTGAGCATAGGGAGGCTGTGTGTTTCCAAAAATTTGCCCATTTCCTCCACATTTTCCAGTTTATGTGCATAAACCTTTTTATAGTATTCATAGATGATATTCTGTATCTCCATGGCATCAGTTGTAATTTCTCCTTTTTCATTCCCGATGGAGCTCATTAGAGTTCTTTCTTTCCAGCTTTTTGTTAATCTAGCCAAAGGCATGTAAATTTTGTGTATTTTTTCAAAGAACCAACTTTTTGTTTTATTAATCTTCTGTATAGTTTTTATTGTAAATTTCATTTAGTTCTGCTTTGATCTTACTTATTTTATTTCTTCTGCTGGGTATGGGGTTGGTCTGTTCATCCTTTTCCAGTCTTTGAGACAATTCATTAGATATTCTATTTGTGATCTTCCTGTATTTTGGATGTAGGTATTTATGGAAATAAATTTTCTTCTAAGGACTGCTTTAGCTGTGTCCCACAGATTTGATAACTTGTGTCTCCTTTGTCATTTAGCTCAAAGAATCTTTTGATTTCCATCTTGATTTCCTCTTTTATGAAATAATCATTCAGCATAAGGTAGTTTAGTTTCCATGACTTGTATAGAGATGAGAGTTTCTGTTGTGGTTGATTTCTAATTTTATTTCACTGTGGTCTGAGAAGATGCATGGTATAATTTCTTTTTTAAAAAAAAAATTTTGAGAGTATTTCTGCCATGTGATCAACCTAGTGTTGATCAGTTAGAACCAGTTTGATGGTGAGTACAAGTGGAGCCCATTCTTCTGCTCTTGTGGTGCTATACTTTGGATAATGGGCTTAATTTTAATCCAGGAAAGTGTAAGAGGTGCTAGATCACTGTCGTTTCTTATGATTGAGTAATATTCCATTGTAAATATATACCAAATTTTATTAATCCACTCATGGATTGACGGGCACTTGGGTTGTTTCCACATCCTTGCGATTGTGAATTGTGCTGCCATAAACAGTCGGGTGCAGATGTCTTTATCACAGAATGTTTTGTGCTCTTTTGGATAGATGCCTAATAGTGCTATTGCTGGATCAAATGGTATTTCTATTTTTAGCTATCTGAGGTATCTCCAGATTCTTTTCCACAGAGGTTGCACTAATTTGCAGTCCCACCAGCAGTGTAAGAGTGTTCCTGTCTCTCCACATCCTAGCCAGCATTTGTTGTTTTGGGATTTTTTGATAGAGGCCAATCTCATTGGGGTTAGATGATATCTCATTGTGGTTTTGATTTGCATTTCTCTAATGATTAGAGATGTTGAGCATTTTTTTATATGTTTGCTGGCCATCGTTCTGTCTTCTTTTGAAAAGTTTCTGTTCATTTCCTTTGCACATTTGTTGATGGGGTTGTTTGATTTTTTTCTTATTGATTTTTTTGAGTTCTAGATAGATTCTGGTTATCAGCCCTTTGTCAGATGTGTAGAGTGCAAATATTTTTTCCCATTCTGTGGGCTGTCTATCCACTGTAGTGATAGTTTGCTTGGCAGTGCAGAAACTTTTTAATTTGATTAGATCCCGCTTATTTATTTTTGTTGCTGTGGCAATTGCTTTGGGGTTCTTCTTCAAGAATTCCTTGCCTAAGCTGATGTCTGAAAGGGTCTTCCCAACATCTTCATTAAGAATTCTTAAGGTTTCATGCCTTAGGTTTAAGTCTGTTATCCATCTTGAATTGATTTTTGTGAGAGGTGAGAGGTGGGAGTCCAGTTTCAATCTTCTGCATGTGGTTATCCAGTTTTCCCAGCACAATTTATTGAAAAGAGATTCTTTTCCCCAGTGTATGCTTTTGTCAGCTTTGTCAAAGATTAGATTACCATATGCAGATGGTTTCATCTCTGGATTCTCAGTCCTGTTCCAGAGGTCAATGTCCCTGTTCTTGTTCCAATACTCTCTAGGGATTAGGGGTATGGGGGGGGGAAATCAACAACTAAAGGACATGGGGAGCACTAAGCGGGGGGTGGGGGTGAGGGGTGGGAAGGGCATGCCTTAAACCCGCACTTGGGTGAGGCAAAGGCATAAAGTGTAACTGTAGTGTTTGTACCCTCACAATACCCTGGAATAAAAAAAAATGATAATGGACTGACTATAGCTAAGTAGAACAACATGGATGAATGTCACAAACATGATGCTGAGCCTAAAAAGCCAGACACAAAGGAATACATACTCTATGATTTCTTTTACATAAAGTTCAAAAGCAGGCAAAACTAAAATATGGTGTTTAAGGATACATACTTACTTGATAAAAACAAAGAAAACAAGGAATAATTGCCATAGAAGTCAGGATAGTGGTTATCTTATGGGAGGAGGGAAGGAGTGATGACCAGGACTAGCAAGCTGGAGTCTCCTAAAGTCCTGGCAACGTTCTATTTTTTTAATCTGGGTAATGGTTACATGGGTGTTTCATAAGCATTAAGCTGTACACGCATGTACTTTTCTGTATGTGTGCCATATGTCACCATAAGAATGGATTTTAAAAATGCAGAAGGGACAAACCCAGCAGGAAATACTCCTCTCTCCCTGAAAGTTTCCTGCCTCAGTAAAAATAAAAATTCTGAATGTGATTCCACAAAAAAAAAAAAAAAAAAAAATTGAGACATGCTTTGTAACCTAGGATATTGTCAATCTTAGAGAATTTCCCATGAGCCGATGAGAACGATGGGTCCCATCTCCCCATGTTATTTGTTTCACTGGAGACAAGGATGCGAGGGCTGCCTTCATTCATGATGAAATGATGCCAGGAAAATGGGATGTTTGTGTTACTTCTTATGAGATGGTAATTAAAGAAAAATCTGTATTCAAAAAGTTTCATCAGCGATATCTAGTCATTGAGGAAGCTCACATAATAAAGAATGAAAAATTTAAGCTTTCAGAGATTGTTCATGAGTTCAAGTCGACTAACCACTTGCTCCTAACTGGAACACCTTTGCAGAATAACCTGCACGAACTCTGGGCATTACTCAACTTTTTATTGCCTAATGTCTTTAATGCTGCAGATGACTTTGATTCTTGATTTGACACTAAAAATTGCCTTGGTGATCAAAAACTTGTGGAAAGACTTCGTGCAGTTTTAAAACCATTTTTGTTACGCCATATAAAAACTGTTGTAGAGAAGAGTCTGCCTCCTAAAAAGGAAATAAAGATTTACTTGGGACTGAGTAAGATGTAACGAGAATGGTATACAAAAATCCTGATGAAAGATATTGATGTTTTAAACTCTACTGGCAAGATGGACAAGATGCGACTCTTAAACATTCTGATGCAGCTTCGAAAGTGTTGCAATCATCCATATCTGTTTGATGGTGCTGAGCCCGGTCCACCTTACACCACTGATGAGCATGTTGTCAGCAACAGTGGTAAAATGGTAGTTTTGGATAAACTGTTGGCCAAACTCAAAGAACGGGGTTTAAGGGTTCTCATTTTCAGCCAAATGACTCGCTTGCTGGACATTTTAGAGGATTATTGCATGTGGCATGGTTATGAGTATTGTTGACTGGATGGACAAACCCCTCATGAAGAAAGAGAGGATAAATTCCTAGAAGTGGAATTACTGGGTCAAAGGGAAGCAATAGAGGCCTTTAATGCTCCTAATAGTAGCAAATTCATCTTTATACTGAGTACCTGGGCTGGCGGTCTCAGAATTAACTTGGCAAGTGCTGATGTGGTTATACTATATGATTCAGACTGGAATCCACAGGTTGACCTACAAGCTATGGATTGAGCACATCGTATTGGTCAGAAGAAGCCAGTACGTGTATTCCATCTCATCACTGACAACACTGTTGAAGAAAGGATTGTAGACAGAGCTGAGATAAAATTGAGACTTGATTCAATTGTTATACAACAAGGAAGACTCATTGACCAACAGTCTAACAAGCTGGCAAAAGAGGAAATGTTACAAATGATACGGCATGGAGCCACTCATGTTTTTGCTTCTAAAGAAAGTGAACTGACAGATGAAGACATTACAACCATTCTGGAAAGAGGGGAAAAGAAGACTGCAGAGATGAATGAATGCTTACAGAAAATGGGAAGTCTTCTCTTAGAAATTTCAGAATGGACACTGCACAAAGTTTATACAAGTTTGAAGGAGAAGATTATAGAGAAAAACAGAAGCTTGGTGTGGTGGAATGAATTGAACCTCTTAAATGAGAACGCAAAGCAAACTATGCAGTGGATGCCTACTTTAGAGAGGCTTTGCGTGTCAGTGAGCCAAAGACTCCAAAGGCTCCACAGCCTCCAAAACAGCCAAATGTTCAGGATTTTCAATTTTTCCCACCACATTTATTTGAGCTCCTGGAAAAGGAAATTCTTATTATAGGAAGACAATAGGCTATAAGATGAGGAAACTGAGGCATAGAGAGGTTGAGAAATTTTCCCTGAGTAATTTGCTCAAGGTCATACAACTTGGTAAGTGGTAAAGTATGATCAGATTTACATTTTTAAAAGATCACTCTGGCTGTGATGCAGAGAATGGAGAGTTTATCCAGGGAAACCAGCCAGGAGGCTGTTGAAATATCAAAATGAGAGAAGATGTTGGCAAATTGGACTGTGGTGATGGTGGTGGAAGGAGAACTTATCCCCTCCTTGTAGCCTTATGCTCTCTTTGGCCCCATCCTAGATTGCCTCTTTATTGTCTTAAGACTGGCCTTGCTCCTCCCTATGCATACTTAGCTGAGGATTTACAAGACAAATAAGAATACACTCTGGATATTTGTTCTTTCCGAAAAAAACAAAAAACAAACAAACAAAAAAACACATCGTTGGTGGTTTTGGGGTAGAATGTTCTGTAAATGTCAGTCAGGCCCATTTGTTCTAGAGTTATGTTTAAGTCCATTATTTCTTTGTTAACTTTCTGTTTGGAGGATCTGTCTTGTGCTGTCAGAGGGGCGTTGAAGTCTCTGGCTATTATGGTATTGCTGTTTTTCATTTTGTTTAGATGTAATAGTTTGCTTTATGAATCTGGGTGCACCTAAGTTGGGTGCATAAATATTTAAAATTGTATGTCTTCTTGTTGAACTCTACCCTTTACCATTATACAGTGACTCTCCTTGTTTTTCCTTACTTTTGTCGATTTAAAGACTAAGTTATCTGAAATCAAAACTGCCACGCCAGCCTTCTTCTGGCTTCTATTTGCTTGAAATATTGTTTTTCACCCCTTCAGCTTGAGTCTGAATACATCCTTGCAGGTTAGATGTGTTGTCTGAAGACAGAAAATACTTTGCTTTTATGTATTTATCCATTAGACCAGCCTATGTCTCTTTAGTGGGAAGTTCAAGCCATTCACATTTATTGAGAGAATTGATAGGTTGGGCAAATTTCTGTTCATCCTGTTGAGTTGAACTTTGTTGCTCTGTTTTCTCTCTTGAACCACTGTGGTATCTGGCCTTTGACCTTTAGCTTTTGGGTGATTTTACATTGGTGAGTGTTTACTGCACTGATCCATGTGTAACACTGTTTTGAGTACTTCTTGGAGGTCTGGTCTTGTCTTGGTGAATTCCCTCAGTCTTTGCTTATCTGAGAAGGTCTTTATTTTTCCTTCATACACAAAACTTAGTTTTGCAGATTCTAGGCTGGGCATTATTCTGTTTGAGAAGAGTGAGAATGGGGCCCCAGTCTCCTCTTGCTTGTAAGGTTTCAGTTGAGAAATCTGGCATTATTCAATGGGCTTTCTTTTTTATGTTACCTGCTTCTTTCCCCTTACAGCACATAGGAGAGCCTCTTTGGTGGATAGTTTGGTAAGTCTGATGACTGCATGTTGTGTGGTGTCTTCCTGTTTGCAATGAATCTCCCAGGAGTCCTTTGAACTTCTTGTACCTGGATGTCTAGATTTTTAGCAAGGCCTGGTAAATTTTCCTCTATTATATCTTCAAATAGCTTATCCAACCCTTATGTATTTTCTTCTTCACCCTCAGGGATATGCATAACTCTCATGTTAGGCTTCTTCACATAATCCTACATTTCTTGTAGGCTTTGCTCTTTTCTCTTATTTCTCTACTCTATCTCTGTGACTGACTTATTTAATTGAAAGGTGTTATCTTCGATCCGTGAGATTCTTTCTTTTGTTTCATCTACCTTGTTCGTGAGGCTTTCCACTGTGTTTTGTAGTTCCCTGAATAAATTCTTCATGTCCAGGAGTTCTGTCTGATTTTCCTTTAATATATCAATTTCTTTAGTGAATTTTTCTTCCGAGTCCTGGATTTCTTTTGTTGTTTCTTTGTGTTGGTTATCCATTTTTTCTTGCATATCATTGAGTTTTCTTACAATCCATGTTCAAAATAATTCTGTCATTTTAGTGTTCTGAATTTGGTTAATGTCCATTGTTAGAGAGCTGGTGTTCCCCTTTGGGGGTGTGCTTTTCACTTGTTTCTTCGTATTTCCAGAGTTCATTCGCTGACTCCTTCCCATCTGGTTTAGCTCTTGCTTCCCAGCTTTTGGTATTCATTTGGAAAATAACATGCCCTGTTTAGTCTCTGCACCAGTAGGTGCTGTTTAGGACCAAGGCAGATCGCAGCTGCCGCCTACCAGCCTGGAGTTGTGCACTTCTATAGTTGCTTGATCCGCCACTAGGGGGAGCCACTAATATGTTGTTCAGGGTTCTTCTACCACAGTTGGGAGGCTGCTCCTGATGGGAGGGGTTTACTTGGTGAACCTATTGTGGCCTCTTGCCAGGACTTTTCTTCCCTGCCCACAGACCCCACTTTTGGCAGCTGACTGGAAGCGGAAATACAGCCCCAGAGTTATGATCCTACTGGATGACCTAAATCAGTTTGACAAGCAAAGTCGCTGGGCTGTCAATTATTGATCTGGGCCAAGGCCCCGCGAATTCACGCTAGTCGCACAGGGAAAGTGGCTTTTCTTGTCTCTCCCTACCTCCAGGGGTGGAGCCTACCACTTTTGGTGGGAAAGTTGCTGGCTAGGGGAAGGGGATGGTGCCCCAGTTCACCCAGCCCCCCAGTGCCTGTAAATCCCCCAGGTGTTAGCCTCCCACGACTGGGGAAGTATTCAAAATTCACCCATCAAAAGGGCTCTGGCTAGTTGACCATAGGTCGTGAAAGAGCAGATCTTGTTGCGAGGACCTGAGTCATCAGGATGCCCCCTTGCCTCTTTTATGTCGCCCTCCCACAACCTCACACCTGTCCAGCAGGATCTCTAGCTCTTTCTGTCCCACCCTGAGCTGGCCTATTCACCCACAGTGGTTTCCAGGTTAGAGTCCCCTTTTTAGTGTTCACCTCCATTGTTCTGGTCCTGCTGACCACCAGAAGCAAGTTGCCTGTCTCCTAGCTCCTTCCAGCGGTAGCTCAGACAACTTCCTCCCCAGCCCAGAGCAGTCCTGACACAGAGCTCTTGGGAGTTCAAGATGCTTCCCGCTATCGTCTTCTCCACAAAGCCCAACGTCTCCTGCCACGATTTTGCACTGACTTCAGGCAGGTCCCTGTCTGAGTGGGTGTGGAGGTCAGTGGGGAAGCAGGACTTTCTACTGTGGGTCAGATCCCACTGCACTTGCTGGCCAGGCAGGTGCAGCTGTCCCACACTCTATTCTCTCTTGTTTGTGTTGCACTCTCCAGATTTCCCTATCCTATCTCCCGTTCATCTCCCCCCCCCCCCCGTTTTGTATGTCCCACACTGTTTCTCTGCCGATTCACAACACCGTTCTTGTGAGGAAGCGATCCACTCATGCGTAGCAGACCAAGATCTATGTCTCTTTCTCTGGGAGCAGGAATCCAGGAGGTCACCTTTACTCTGCCATTTTTCTGTCCCGACCTTTTTTTCTTTCTGATTGAGCTTATTTCAGTCCTTTTTCTTTTATTCTTCTTTAATCTAGCAAGAGGTCTGTTGATTTTGTTTACCTTTTCAAAGAACCAACTTTTTGTTTCATTAATCCTTTGTATATTTTGTGTCTGTGTGTTCCGGTTCAATTTAGTTCTACTCTGAACGTTGTTATTTTTTTTTTTTCTTCTGCTGGCTTTGGGTTCGGTTTGTTCTTCCTTTTCTGGTTCCTTGAGGTGTGACATAAGGTTGTTAATGGGCGGTTTGTCTTTTTGATGCAGGCATTTATGGCTATGGATTTTTCCCTTGGGGAATTGTTTGCCGAGTCCCATAGATTGTGACGGCTTGTGTACACTTTGTTCAGTTTAAAGATTTTTTTTGATTTTCATCTTAATTTCATTCTTGATCCAATAATTGTTTGGTAGCATGTCGATTAGTTTTGATGACTGTGTGTGGCTGAGTGTTTCTCTTGTGATTGATTTCTAGTTTTATTCTTTTGTGGTCTGAGAAGGTACATGGTATGATTTTCTTCTTTTTATGAGGTTTTTGAGACCTTTTTTATGATCGAAGATATGATCAGTCTTGGAGAATGTCCCATATGCTTCTAAGAAAAATGTGTATTCTGTAGTTTTGGGGTAGAATGTTCTGTAAATGTCTGTTAGGTCCATTTGATTTAGAGTTTGGTTTAAGTCCATTGTTTCTTTGTTGATTCTCTGCTTTGATGATTTGTCAACCTCTGATAGTGAGGTGTTGAGATCCCTGTCAATTTTGATGGTGCTATGCATTTCTTTGCTTAGGGCTTATAAATTTTGTTTTATGAATTTGGGAGCTCCTGCGTTGAGCACATACGTATTAGGATTGTTATGTATTTTCGTTGAATTGCTCCCTTTACTATTATATAATTGTCCTCTTTGTCTTTCTTGACTATTTGGCTTAAAGTCAATTTTTTCTGACATGGGAATGGCTACACCTGCTTTCTTTTCTTTTCCATTTGTACGGAATATTTTTTCCATCCTTTCACATTTAGTCTGTGTGCATCCTTGTGGTTTTGATGTGTTTCCTGGATATAGCAGATACCTGGATTGTGTTTTTTTTTTTTTTTTCCTTTTAATCCATTCAGCCAGCCTCTGTGTGTTTTGGGAGGAGCATTCTGTCCACTAGGGAGCCACAATTCACTGTCTGGCTATCAAAATTAAGCTCCTCCCTTCTTGTGTTACCCCTGCCCTCGAGTGTCCTGTTGCAAATGGATGTCTGAATGTGCCAAAATTGGTTGTTATGACACCGCTAGCTTGTATCTTCCCTGCTAGAGGATGCACCCTAGTTCAGCAGTGTGGTTTTCCTGTGGGGGGAAACTGGCACTCCCCGAGATCACCACATCTCAGACCCCCACAGTATTCTCCTGTCAGTTCTGCATACATGAGTTTCCTAACCTCCTGATTCCAGTTCCCAAATCCCGCCCCCCATGTCCTCTAGCAACCTGCTTGAGTCCTGGGGGCATTGGATCCAGCCACTAGTGATGTATCTCTGGGAAATGCTGGCAGGCAGGACCTTCCAGATTGGATACCCTGGGTCCAATGCAGGTCCTCAAGGGGAAAGGCATGGATCCCACTCTCTGTGGAAACCTCAGACTGGAGGACACACCAGCTCAAGAGAGGTGGCCACTCACCAAAGTTTTGGCTCAAACTGCTGTCTCAGTTGCCATGGGTGGGAGAGGGGTAAGGGAGGATAGGAGTCTGAATGGAAGAAAGTTAGCTGTCCAGCCTCTCAGGTCACTCTTCTTGGAGGGGAATCACACATGAAATGTCCAAGCTTTGGAATCGTGCAAGTTCTCCCCACAATTCCATGGTTGCCACAGTGCTTAGGCTTGTGAGGGTGGAAAAGCTTACAAGTAACTTGATAGCCTTCTGATCACCAAAGCAGTGTAGGAAGGAGAAAGGGATCCCCTCTTCACCCTTTCACTGAGCTCTGAGCGTCTCTGGGTTTTATCCTTGCTGATATCTTTTTTTCCTTTTTCTTCTTTCTTCTCTGCTTGTAATTTTCCTCAATGAGGTCCTCAGCAGGCTCTGGTAATTCTTCCTCTGATATCCACCTGAGCTGTGTCCTTTCACCACTCCCCTTTATCTGAAACCCCTCCATCCCTCTGGGATGGTCTGGTAAATGATGTCTATAGTCAGCCATCTTGCCTCCCACCTCAATATAGGCACTTTAAAGTCACACATGAAAGAGGAAAATAAAACATTAGGTGGGATTTCAGAACACTTGCTTCCAAGTTGTTAAAATATTAATAAATGCATAATGAGATCCATAACAGCGTGGTAGAAATTATATCTTTTTTCATTTGTAAATTTTTATTTAGAAGAATTTAGAGATATAATATTAATGTTTGTGATTGTGGAATCTGTTAAAGATTCTATCATAGAGATTACATTGCATAATCAGCTATGTACATAATCCAAATAATCAGAAACTACTCCTTTCATTATCAGTCAAATTTAGAAAATAATCTTTACCAACTCAAAAATAACTATTGTTGTAGATCGTTTAATACTCACTATTTAAACATATATAAATATATGTCTATCATTAATGTTATTCACCAGAAAAGGGTAGTTTTTATTAGATACTCTTAATTTCTAGATATAGGAAAAACACTACTAGTTGGTGTCATTTTTGTTTTCTAAAATTTTAAATGTATTTCAAAACTCTGTAATTCCAGTACCAAGGAATAGTCTAGAAAATTGTGATACCATTCCAAGTAAATATATCCTTTTATTTCATTGAGTAATATTGTGCTAGACATTTGGGATACTGTTTTAAATTAATAGTTAACATTTACTGCATATGTGTCATATTTCTCTTCTTAAATTAAAACTCCTTCAGAGAAATAACCATATGTTTTTAATTGTTTTGATCTTTTTTAGCACTGAGAAAGTACCTGGTTTGTAAGTTGCTAAGAAAAAAAAAAGAAAGAAAAGTGTTGGACTTGCCACATACTAAAAAAATAAAATAAAATAAAATCACTCTATGCTCGTAAAAGCATACTCTGTCATTGAATCACAATCACATACATACTAAAATTTAATACAATTGTTGAGATGATAAAAAGATAGGTCCACATCATATAGAAATGATGGTAATTTAAATTCAAATATTGAATCTAAAAAAAAATCTTATACAGCAGTAACAGTTAATTAACACTTATGACTACCAGGAAGAATGCTAAGAACTTTTTAGTTATATTTCATGTAATCCTCTTAAAAATTTACTAGGCAGATATAATTGTTATCCTCAATGTAAAAATTTAAAAATTGAGGCCGAAAAATTATTGACCTTTACAAATCTTTTAGCCAATAAGTGGCAGTAATAGGATTAAAATCTGGATCTGCCTGACTTCAAAGTCTGTGATTTTAATCTCTATACTGTACTGCCTCCTCCATTGGATACTACACTGAATGAGAAGATCTCAGGTCATACAATTTAACTGATTATAAAGAATTGAGGTCTTACATGATAGCAAAATAACCCGCCTCTTCCAGTATCTAATCTACTCAATATTTTTTTTTCACAGCACTGAAGCAACAGCAGCTTGTTAAAGAGTTTTCTAATGAATAGTGACTATAATTTAATATCTTACTAAAATAATACCTGAGGGGTCTAAGAAAAGGAATAAAATTTCCTCAAAACTCTATGATCTAGGGGTCAGCTTTAACCATGAGGAAACAAAGCTTAATAATATTCTTTGCTACTCTGAATTGCCTGTGTACAAACTCTGCCACATTCATTCCATTCTTTTTTAGATTAC
The DNA here is from genome assembly GCA_004363605.1 of Indri indri. Classification (NCBI taxonomy): domain Eukaryota; kingdom Metazoa; phylum Chordata; class Mammalia; order Primates; family Indriidae; genus Indri; species Indri indri. The sequence goes on along the minus strand of RJWJ010005198.1, from coordinate 2,528 downwards.
ATCTTCAGAAACTTGACATTTGTCTCCCTGTGGCAACAAATAATTTTTTTCTATGTGTTCATATAAACAATTTGAAGCAGGGAATATTATCACAGAGAGTACAAGCTGCAATTGAAGCAGTGACATCTGTAGAAATATGTGATACAAAGTTAACTCTGTGATTACCTGCTAGGATTTTATAATTTTATTACTATCATTTACTTTCAAAATTTTTCCTATGCAATAATTGTAAATACATTTTTGACAAACTGTTGCTGATGCTGATAAGTGGATTCCAAAGAACATGAGGGACATTTCGAATTTAAGGTATTAACATATGATTTCTACAGTAAAGTGTGACTCAATTAAATGGAAATAAAATTTTAATATATTATGTAAAGAGTTAACTTGGAATAGTCTTTTGGTTTTGCTCATATATCAACTCCATGTTTATTTTACATATCTACACAAATTTAAAAAAATATTTTATTGGCTAAAACAAGCAACTGTGGGATTCACAGATAGTGCTCAATGCCAGTACTAGGATTTTACATTTCAGCCAAAACCAAAAGTAACAGAAAATAAAGATATGAAGCTTGATAGAGACAAGCTAAATTCTCTTAAATAATATACCTAGGTAGATTCCACATTATATGTATCATTGGAAAGTAGTAGTGTTCATGAGAAAGTTGAGGAATAAATAAGTAGTTAATGGGTAGTTGACAAAAAAGCTTGTGTTGGGAAGGAAGTGAGGGTGGGAATGGTATATGTACCAGAGGAGACACATCAGGGTTCTGATATAATATTCTGATGTTGTTAATTAAATCCATTATGAGAATAAGTATAAGTTAACTGATGTAAAAAATAATTAGGCAAGGCTTGAAAGAAATCATATTCTAAGGTAAATTTTTAAAATATTACTATTTTCACACCTTTAAGCAGTAGTGCTACACAATTCTTTAAGTTGTAATGCCACATTGCCAGATATGATATTATTATTAATATAACATTGATATTATAATATTGGCATGTTGGCTAGGGTAGGAACAGTTTATTATAATTATTGGACCTGGTTGACATTTTCTTAAGTTTAAAACAGAGTCAATTGTATTTGCTTGACACATTTGCAAGGCCACTTTATAGGACAGAGGTGGAATAATAAGATCTGAGGCTATGTGGCCTGTAAAGATTTACAAATCATATTAAGTATCATGATCCAGAGTGTTTTCATTCCAGAAGTACTCCATATGATCATAGAGCCATCAAATTCTAAACCATATGTGAATATTAAGAGTAACTAGTGACCAAAGAGGACTCTCCCATGGACACTACAAACTGGTAGGTGGTGAGGCTGAATGGTATAGAGCAGGAGAAGAAGGGGAATGGGGAGAAGATATGATCAGGAGAATCGCATGAATGACAGCAATTATAAGCAATATGAGGCCATTGTCTGGATACTAAAAATTTGAATAGAAGAAACAATATAGAGATAAAATGTCTGTTGCATGTGGTAAAAAATATGTTTAAGAAATTTTGGAATAAAAATAAAGATATTTTACAAGGTTACTAGACAGATGCATTTATAAGTTCTTGTATGAGGAAACATGAAAATGGGATGAAGCAGGTGGATGGATCCTGCTCCATTTGATTGTTGAGAGACAGCACAGAAAAAATGCCACCCATATTGTACCTTCCCCATATACACAATGGCTTGCTTGAATATTGTTTTGTCTAATAACTTCTCAGCAAAATCTTAGGAGTCATTTAACATATTTTAAAATCGCAGAAAATCTAGTCACTGGGAGAAGCAATGTTCTTCCTCCTCCCAGCTACATACGTACTGCCAAGGTTCTGGAAGTTCCAGCTATCCATGAGATCCAGAAATATCTTCTCAGATAAATAAGCCAGGATGCTGTGACACATGGGATTTGGATCTTGCACCAGGAACTGCAGAACACTGTAATAGCTGAAGAGTTTGCCCAGATCCTTTAATTAACTTTGCAATAATGTGACCCCACAATGTTATTGTGTATATATACACACATATATATATATTAATTTCAGAATATTATGGGGGCACAAATGTTTTCGTTAAGTGGATTGTTTTTGTACTGCTTCTGTCCAAGTTGTAAGTGACCCCTTTACACAGATAATCATACCTCTTAGGTATGATTTCACCTATCCCCTTCTCTCCCTCCCAACTGCTTGATTTCTTCTGTGTTTCACTTCCATCTATGCACATGAGTGCTGATCAGTTAGTTCCAATTTAAAAGTGAGTACATGGAGTGTTTGTTTATCCATTCTTGTGATAATTCACTTAGGAGAATGGTCTCCAGTTCCATACAGATTGTTGCAAAAGGTATTAATTCATTTCTCATAGCTTTATAGTACTCAATATCATACATATACCACATTTTATTAATCCACTCATAAATTAATGGGCCCTTCGGTCGATTCAACATTTTTCTGATTGTGAACTGGGCTAAAATAAACATTCTAGCGTAAGTTTCTTTTTTTATTAAATTACATTTTTTCTCTTTGGGTTAATA